>VUYV01000020.1:5427253-5578925 GCA_008711295.1 Anarhynchus alexandrinus | reverse complement strand
CGGGTGTGGTTGGGGGCCGGCTGCCTTGGTGGAAGGCGGGGGGCCCGCTTCAGCATTGGGGATGAGCGCGGGGGTGGTAGCCGCTGGGGGTTAAACCCGCCCCAGCCCCTTGCGGGGTGGCGGCACCCCCAGGCGGGCGGGGGTGCCCCGTGTCGGGCGGCGGGCGGGACGGCGGCCCCGCGCTGCTGCTGCTCTGGGGCTTCCAGGTTAATTTTGGAGCTGGTGCAGGAGCAGGGCGGGGAGGGGGGGGGTTGTTGGTCGGCGGGCTGCTGGAGTTGGGTTTGCACTCGTGTTTGTCCATATGGAAATCACCCTCGCAGAACTGCCATTAAAGAGTCTTCGGGGCACACAACCTACTGTTAATCCCTTCTGCGGGGGGTGGTACGCTAAACGTCAGGCTGCTTCCCTCAGGAGCGCTCACAAAAGTTTGGAAGTCGTCTTTATATGCATCTAACTCAAAGTTCTTTATCAATGGTTTCTTGGAACTGCAGAAGCAGTAAATCGTGTTATTTCTGCTGTTGTTAACTTTGTAATTCAACACTTGCACTGAATCACAATAGCTTAATCCTGTGGAATACACTTAAGTCACTGATATGTTTGTTTCATCAGGTTTGTGTATCATCTAATCGTGTATTCTTATGCACACAGCATGTACAGTAGTTATGTTTCCATTCCCTGAATACTTACAGAATGCTTCTCCCTTTTTTCTTGCCACCCCATCCCCTACTTTCTCCTCTAAAGCTTGTTGAAAGTTTCTGCAATCATTGTAAGCTGTAAATTTTAGGCTAATCATGTACCATGATTGGTACCATACCCCATCAAGTGAGGTGTGATACCTGACCATGCCACACAAACCCTCTTATGACAAAGACAGCACTTTCCCACTGAAGCTGATTCCAGTATAGTGTGTGAGGTTGGTAAAGGTATGGCTTTTCTCACATAAATTGCAACAACTTTGGGAGTGCTTTTGTTGTTGCAATATGCTCCTGCAAAAGAAAATATTTTGGGGGTAGATGTGGCCCAAGTGAACTACTTGCAGGGAGAAGATGTGAATACAGAGTACTACTAAAGCTTGCATTTTTATAACCTTATTTTAAATAAATATGTTCCATAAATTTGCACAGAAGCTGACTGGATATCATTTTAATTTGATCTGCCACCTTCAAATGACAGGTGAACTAAGTGTGTGCATTGGATATCAAGATGAGAGTGAAAAGCTTGAGAGTTTTTTTTCCTGGCTTTAAAACATTGTGCAGAACACCAAACTGCGTTTTCATGGCTATCTAAATACTTCTAATACATTTGAGTGTTCTGTTTTCTTGAGTTTTTACTGTATCTTAACATCATTTATGTAATTGTTTTTTAAACTTAAAATTCTGTTAGAGATGAGCAATGGCATTTCAGGACTCTTGGCTTTTTTTGGTGTTTTTTTTTTTTTCTTTCCCCCGCTTCTGGGTGAATGACAAGAAAGACCCTTCTGTGGTTGCAAGTACCATAGTAAATATTTTACTAGGTTTTAAGTGCATTATCATTTAAAATGTAGCTTTAGAGTAGTTTCACTTTAATAATTTCGTTAATATCTTATGAGTTAGGACCCAATACTGGAAAGAGATTGTTCAGTTGCCGGACCCTTTAGTGTGAACTTCTTTACAGAATCAATGTCTTATAGTGCCTTTCTAGAAGTGCTTTTATTTTTATTATGGGATTATACAATGAGGGTGTAATTCCTTATTTCCTTTCATGTAAGTCTGGTGAACTTCAGTAAAGTGTTATTTATGCAATATGAGCGCCAGAAGTTTTGAGTCCAACAAATTATTGAGGAGAATGGAATGTCCTTCCATAAATCCATTTCAGGAAGGGAAGTTGGGATTGTGTCACTAGGTAGTGACCAGGGAGTATGTCATAGCCCCCAAATGCTGTTTGTCTTGCTCACTTAGATCTTCCAACTTTTCTTCTGAGTTCGAATCTCTCATGGGCCACTGTGTACACAGATGATATTAGGGCAATTTTGTAGTTAAATTGTGGTACATCTGTAGAAATCTTGAGGTGTGGTTCACACACTTCAAGATCTTGTGTTGTGCCAGTAAAGGCTTCCTGCTGAAGGTGTCATGCAGTCCTCAGCCTGAACATAACCCCTGTTATCTTCAGTTGATGAGGTTGCTACAGTGACATATTGAAAGAAGGCAAGTTTCCAAGTTAACAACCTCCTAATTCATTCAGTTGTCAAGCTGTAAACCAAGATATTCAAGTGAATGTGGTATCAAAGCAATAGCCTTAGCAATAGGGTCTCTGTCAGAACAGATTTAATTCTGTCTCTTTGTGGGTTTTGTACATTAATAATGATGGAAGAGTGAATTAGCTGTACTTGTGGAGTGCATTCTATGTCAGTCCAAAGGAAACTACAAAAAAAAAGAGAAAACAAAACAATTTTGAGACCTGATGGACTGAGCTGTTTAAATCTGTTCTGATTTTTCAGTTGGTCTAAATGTCTTGCATCTATTCTGGTTTCAGAATTGCATTAGCAATACAACCAACTAGTGAATTCAGACAGCTGGGTAGCATGGAATAGCTTGACATGACTTCATACGTATGAGAGCATTGGAAAAATGGCTGGTTTAGTCCTTGGAGGAATATCTAGAATTTCTCTTCTATTGGTCTTTTAATGATGGCAGGTACATCTAAGAAAGAGCAGATGGAAGGGATTAGAAATCAGCCGTGTTCTATTTGTGTTTTTTTTTTTTTAATCTTTGAAACATGTGAAACCTGTCACTCTGAGGAAAAGTTCTGGAGAGATGACTGTTCATTGAGTTTGATGTGGCAATTCACACGTTTCCCTGATGGGCTAATAACCAAGATGGTATAACATGCATTTTTCTGGTCTCATTCATTATGTTTAAAGTTAACCAAGAGATGTATTTTAGCTTAATCAAAGGATAGCGATGATTGCTCTTAATAGTTGTAAACCACCTTGTCCTGTGATAGCCTGTTGCTAAATAGCTTCATTTTTGGTAGATACTTTATGGGATTCAGATGACTCCATGTGACTTTCATACAGTAGGTTTATCTATTCTTAAGATTTAGTTAAAGTATTGATGCTACAAATAGTGAAAACAATTGTAAAATATAAACAGGATACCTTTTTCTTCACTAAAACCTACATTCCTGACTTTGTAGAATAAAAGAAAGAAACTTTGATGTAAAGGCTTTACCATAAACTCCTAGAATATTGATTTCTATTCCAAAATATTGGAATAGGCTGGCTAGTTAAGTAATTCTTGAGTAGTTGTCTATTTTAGGCTGATTTCCTTGCCTCTTGTTTCCCCAAGAGCTATGCTTGGTAGTTTCTTCAACCTTAAGGGGAAATTAGCACTTAGTATTATGTTGTGGTATTTATGCCTGGAGGCTTCATTAAGGCCACAAAGTTTGGTTGTGTTGAGCAATAGGCAGTGCCTCCCCTCCATCTGATCATGGCCTGCACTGTATTGGGATGCCTGCTGTCTTCTACCTAGTTTAAAAAAAAGGCATTTTGATTTATGGGTTTTGGGGTCAGAAGGATTATCAACTTTTATGATACTGTTGACCTATGCTGTAGTTTGAAACAAACATGCGATTGTGCCATTAAATAAGAAGTGCCCTGAAATGATATGTATTTGTGTGGTTTGGTTGTTGGACAGCTTATTTTAATCTTTGAGCTATATCTAGTTAAAATATTGTATTTAAAGTTTAGTAAATGTATGCTATACCTTCTGGAGCCCTTATACTTTGTCAGCTCTATAAATTAACTCTGACACACTGAATATTTTTCACCAGCTAACGTAGCTGTTAGTTAAGTTAAATAAAGGAGAAAAGCCCACATGCTCTCTCCATGCATACAGCTGGACATCTCTGTTAAATTTTTCAACAAAAATGAAATTTTGATTGCTTTTTAAAGCTTCATGAATACACTAATTGGTGAATCATCTAATGTGCAGTTTAGTTTCAGGAAATATGAAATGGCTCACTAACTTCATGGTTATAAGATTATGCAGACCTTCTGAAAATCTCAGTAAGAAAATGTGTGCAGTGGTGGTGGTTGATATTTTTGGCTGTGAGAGAGGTTGGCTAAAACTCAATGTAGTTATGCATAGTCTGCACTAGTTTATATGGTAGAAACTCCTTTGAAGAATTATCTGAAAGGAAGAAAGAATTATTTTACAGGTTTATCTGCTCTTGGAACCTTATCCAGATTTTGTTGAAGAGGCTTGCAATCAAGAACCTCTTCTGGATCTGTAACTGGTCCTGAATTCCTGGATAACGTGGTAGTTGCTTTTCACCCTGTGCTTTTACACAGCCGTGGTTGTTGAATTCTTCAGCCTTAATGTTGGACAGCTGCAAAACATTTAAAGCCTATCTTTGAAAGATTGGGATAAGAAGGAGGGGGAGATGGAGGCTGCCCAGATAAGTAATACTTCTTGAGGACTCTGAAGCATTTTCTTTATGTAGCCATATACGGTGTGTTCTTGGCTAGCTGGATACTACTTGATTATGTACTATGTTATCAGCTGAAGTATTTAAACCAGTAGTCCTTTCTTGTAAAAGTTTGGGTCTCTGCAGTAGTTGAAGAATCAAAGAGGTCAGGAATTTGCTTTTCTTCTTGCTGCAGCAGAAAAAGAAAAATGCCAGCGTAGTGCATAAGGTCTCTTTGTAAGCACAAGGTTTTTATAAGAAATATTCTCACTGTTGTTGAAGATGCATGGAGCATTCTTAGAAGACTGTTGTATTGCCATACTTATGGCAAGCACCAGTTTGTTACAGGCAGAAAGAAGCTTTTACAGTGTTGGGAAGTGCTTCAGTGATTTCTGATTGGAGTATATTTACAGAGGTGAAATTTGAAAGATTGCTTAAAAAATAAAAAAACAGTAGAAGCAATGAAAAATAGTTTTTCTGCAATACTAAATCTGATAACATTTTTGTTCCTCCTCAGCAGCAGAATGAATTCTGATAGTAATTCAACAGTCAACCTGGCTCCCAGATGAAATCATTTGGGCCTCGTTGCTCAAGGCCCAAACGTCAATCATAGGATTAAGAATTGTAATTCTGGGATAAAAAGGTGTGGCACTTGGTACCTTTTATGTTTTTCTATTAGGCTAGTAGAGACTCAAGGACTGCAGTTGAATGAATTAGGCTTGATCAAGATTGTGATAAAAACTAATCAAGATAATCTCTTAGAATATTTGACCTTTAATAACAAAAACTTAGGTTGTAGTGATTGCTTATGCCAATTTGACTTAATTTTCTTTGTGGAACTTGGCTAGCTAAGGATGAACATGTTTAATAGGGCAGACTTGCAAGTGGTCTGGTTCTTGAAAAGAACTTGGAACACCAGACTTTCATCTCCTAGATGTCTCTAACTTCTGATACCTTGAATTCTGTCTGCTTAGGTACGTTGGCTTTTTTATCTAACTATATACTCTGCCTCTGCACCTTAGGTTTTTGGTTTTGCTTTAAGGACTGTGCAGCAGAGTCTGATTTATTGACTGACTCGCTTATGGAAAAAGTACCCAATACTAAACTGTGTTTTTGAAGAGCTTTTACATTTGGCCTCTGTGAAGAAGGAAGTATTTTAATCATTCCACTAGTGCAATAGGAGGTCTCTTATTCTTTTGAAGTAGCATATGGATAAAGTGAATTAATTTTAGACTGCAAATTATCTTTAATCTTCAGTTGACTGGAATCTTTGTGTGATAGATTTGGTTAAACACTTATACTGCTTAGTTGATGCTTTGTTTTCTTAGATTTTTAATTTTCACATTTCTGTTGGGGAATGGTAAATTACATACTTTTTTTTAAACATATGTTAAGCCTCACTTGGATAGAAAGTGGAATTCAATTAAATATATAAATAGCATTTTAAAATTGGTTTGTAGTTTATTACTTCAGATGTGCTGGAAGAGTAGTTAAACCAACAATTTTATCAAAACACTTTTTATTTAAAATTTGCTCAATAAGTTAAAATTCCTATTCACTTGTGTCTTGCAGTATCTTAGACTTGTTAGATCTCATTTCTTGTTCATGGGTCTCACTCATGGCTTGAAAGAGGAAAATAACTGCATTTTTAAGCTATGTAATAACTATTTTTAAGTTCTGGTGGTAAAATTATTGATACTTAAGATTGAGAGGTCTGGCAAAGAGGCTACATTCACTAAAAGAACATTCCTTTCAACTAAAAGCTAGCAGTCTGTGATTGTTTCCAACTCCGCACTTCTGAGGTAGCATAATAGCGTGTGTGCCACTCCTGTAGGTTCCACCAAGAGACGTCTCTCCATATTGTGATGTTATTTACTGCTTGTGTCCTCCTTAGAATTGTTGTTGTTTAGCAAGGGACTTAAGGAGTCCATCCCTCCCAGGGATGGGTACCTGGCTTTGTTAACATTGAAATTATTGTTTTTCTCTGCCTTTTTGCTTTTTCTGAAATAGTGTGCAGGGTATATATATGGTCACTTGGCAGAGGACCAGGAGAGGTGCTGTCAATGTTCTCTCACTGTGATCGTAGTTAATAAAGCTGCTGTCTGACCTGTCCCAAATTGTATCTGCATTATTATGCACTTGAAGTCACCAGATTCTCTGACACAGTTTCTCAATTTTTATTCAACCAGTTCATTTAATCCATTATGTTCTCCTTTCTTTTCTGGGTTACTTGGTAACGGCTTGTTGAGGGATACCAACTTGCCAGGGAGACCAACTCTGAGTGCCGGTGTTGGCCTAAGAGAGTGGGCTGGGGTGTGTCATGGGTCAAGGTGGTGCAGAGGGGTGGTGGTGGTGTGCTGTCCCTTTAGACTGCAGTGACTTGTTCTCTCTTAAGTCTGTCTCATCTAGCCACATCCTTAATGTAAGAAGGGTCTCCTGAATGCAGTAAGTTTCTGCTGTCAAGATCTCACTGGGTATTTCTGCAAGTTCTTGCCAGTGGCTTAACTCATTTGGACATTTGGCATTTTTTAAAACTTTGGCAACAAACATGATCTGCTTTGATTTTGCTTTATTTTTTATTTGTTTGTTTATTAATAGTAAGTCAAGGCCTTAATGCAGATTGTCACAATGCTAGGTAGATTTGGATATAAATTAGATTTAAAGTTTCAGTATCAGATCAGCTTTATCTTCAAAAATGTATTTGATTTATCTACTGAAGTTCCTCATAATTATTGTTCTTAAGATCTGGATGCCTTATTTATGGAAGCAAGAAAGTGGACAACAGGACCTCTGGTTCTTACAGATATAAGACAAATTATATTTAATAATGTAGATTAAGATTGTGAGATTAAAATTTCTGTTAATATAATCTTGGAGAATGCAAAGGTACTACCTCTGGGTTTAAGGCCCTAAACTGCAAAGTACTGACTCTGGGAGAGGATATCAGGGATCTATTAATAAATAGTTCACCTGTTCTTGTATTCTTTGCCGAGTGGCATGTATTGGCCAGACAGGTTTTTTTACTAGGTGTACCCTTTGGTGGTCTGGGCTATTCTTATGTTATAGCCCATTATTGTATTTCAGGAGTGTATTGTCTGCCTGTTAGTATTTGCTGACATTATTAGCTTATGGTCTGGTTTGGCAATTAACAAAATTCTGTCCCATCTTGGATTATGACACTGTGATTGTTGGTTTCTTTTGATGACTTATATTTAGAAGAGAATGTTTAAAATGGACTTTTTGAGAAAATCTATGTTTATTCTGGAAGCTTAATGTATTATGCCCTGGTAAAATTGTAGACATACTGAGTTTGTAATTACTATTCACTTGGAGGATGAAAATTACTTTTTGTTCTTTATTATAAAGATAACTTAGCAATTAGTCCTCCAGTATGACAATTCCAAAATAACTTATCTTATGGTCTTCCATGATGCTTTCATGTCTCAATTAAAATGTTTGCAAGTTCAGTAAATCCATGTGGTAGTCTATATTCTAGAGGTATTTTTATTGCCCATTGAGTTATATTTTAACAAAATTTATTTGAATAAATACAAGGACTCTTTCAGATTGAACTGCTGATCTACTGTTTCCCTTTAGTGGAACTAAAAGAGAAAATCTGGGAATCTGTCAGAAGTTTTAATTTTTATAATGCTGATACAGTTGTGCTATAAGAAGTGAGAAAACTGCTTTGCCTCATGAGTTGGGGTTGACCAGTGTCAATTCTCACGTGCAGATGATACGGTTTTGTTCTCTCAAATTCCTTGGGGTCTAAAGCATCTGTTAGAGGATTTAGCATTTTTGTCGGTAGAACTGCTAGTCCTTATATGCATGTGACATGGTTTTGTTCTCTCAAACCCCTTTGGGAATGAAGCATCTGTTAAAGGATTTTCAGTGTTTTTGTCAGAAGAAATGTGACTAAAATTCAAAACTATCAAGTAATTACACTCATCTATAACTCACAGTTGCTTATGTGGATGACTGATGATCACTGCATTGAACAAGTTTTATTTTTTTTATATATATTTGTCTAACAGTTGTGAACAGAATAAATGCAGTTAGGGGCCTTAAGGTCCAGACCAGTAGAGTAATTTGTGTCTGAAAAAATAGTGGTTATCTTCTTGTATTTTAGATTAAGGTTTGGACTTATATTTAGTATGGCGTGTGGTTTTGGAAAAGCATCTTGTTCTGCTGTAGACCATAGAAATATATATAATTCAAGCAAAACTGACTTTTTGTTCATTAAACGTATACTTGTTTCCAGGGCTAGGTCTGGAAGCCACCTTCTAGGGGCTAACTCTTAAGTGATCTGGAAGTTTGAAATCTCCCTGCTGTAGTGTTGTTTGGTTCGTCCCTTCCCTGCATCTGTTGATCACTGTTGTATTTTTCTGGTAAATGGTGTTTGGCTTTTTTTGCAACTAGTTTTGGTCAGGATTTTAAGAGTGGAAAAAATTAGCATAGTAATGTGTCATCAGTTGTCTTTTTGAGGCTATCTATATTTAACTGATATTTGGAAATCCTCGTTGGTAGTGAGCTCCAGAGGAACTTTGCAGCCCTGTTTTCAGCAATACAGTTGGTTTATTTGGGTAGAAAATACTCTCCCTGAGCATCATAGGTGACAATAAATAAGCTGAGGATTTGCACGTATACCTATTTCGTAAATGGTTCTTAAAATAGAATTTATTTTGGTCTTAGTTCTCTAAGTTCTTGCTTATAGGGTCAAAAATTATCATGTTATGAAATCACAGTTTGTTTTGGTTATATGAATACTTCCTTTATTTTGACTGTGTAGCAGTAGAAACAGTGCAAAAAATCTACATAGCCCATGAATTCTATAATATTTTTTTAAATTTTAGTCAAATATGAGATAAATCAATTTTGTACCATGATAAGCCAATCATCTCAATGCTAGTAAAGTTAACGTGGCGTACTACTAGTCTATCTATGCATGGTTGCGAAAGATGTCATTCCTGTACTTCCTTTAAAGCCTGTAATAAGTGAAAAGAATCTCAGTTTGCCAGTTTCATTGACAGAGACGTGTATAATTTCATACAAGTTTCTTAGTGGGACACCTGCAATGACATTTTCTTTTTCCTGAGAAATACAGAGGCACTAAGGTTTATTTCCCCCCCATTATAATCCCAGAGAGCAGTGAGTAAAGCAAACCTGAAAATTGTGGTGAAAAGATAATATTGTTATGTAAGGAGATAAAATGGCATACAGCTGTAGTTTACAATTTGCTCATTGCTATGAAATTTGATAAAATTATTTTTCCTCTTTTTTTAATGTTAATGCTTTGTTTGACAAAAGTTTCATACAGCAAAGATGTGCAAAGAAATAGTTTTGCCTTTTTTGTTATGCAGTAGAAATCTCGAAAGAGGATAGTCTTGTTCAGGGTCCATTCTCAATTTTTTCCTGTAAACTCACCACTTGTATCTCATTTTTTGCGTTCTCACAAATGTTGGGCTTGGTTTCTTCTGTTACTCACAGACTTGCTTTTCTTTGTACCATTATGTTATAGTTCTAATGCCAAAAAAATCTACTTTGCAATTTAATTTTGGCTGGCTTGAAGAGGGTCAGTAATTATAGTTACTGTTTCCAGCAAGTTGAGTTTTTCCAGCAGTCTTTCTATGAAGAATGTGACTGTAGATTAATTGAACATTAAAATGAGTCAAAAACTGTTTTCTGCCAAAGGCAAACATAGGAGTAGGTGCTAGTAAGGTTTTCAAAACTCTGTTACCTAGGTAATTTGTAGGTCTGCTGTAAGCTCTTGCTCAAGGAAGTGTAAAACTGATTTAATTTAGTGAGAAAGTTGTTGGGGTACAGCCTACTTGTAAAACAGCGATTTTGTGGAAGTTTTCTAATTTTTACTCCTAGAAACAAGGCATTTTTAAAGCCTGCTGCCTCCAAGATGAGGTTGTCATCTCTAAAGCATGGTACCCTGTCTTTTTTAAGTTATTCTGAATTCAGAGAGGACAGTAAATTAACGACTGTTGGTTTAAGAATATGCTGACGCCATGGATGACTTACCTAAAAAAATTTCTTCTATTCTGCTTTACTAGTCCACATGCATTGCTTTAGTGTCCTGGAGGGGCTGAGGAGGCAACAGTGGTGCTCTGCAGCAGCAGGATGACGTACTTTAGTCGTTGAATAGTGCATGATAGTATTCAGCTGATGCCTCTCTTCTGAAGGATATTTTAGTTCTGCAGTTTCATTAATGACTAAGTTTTCCTAATGCTCAGTGTGCACTTTTCTTTTATAAAAACACCATAGTAGTGATATAAGGAATAATCTGGAGGGCAACACTTGGCAAATGTAATTGAGTTTGTTATTAGCATGGAAAAGTAGTCTTGATCTTAGCTGTCATTATTGTGCTGTCGGAAACCCTCATGGTTTGTGTGTAGCAGGAGTTGTGGTGGTGTTACAAATACAGCTACATTGGCAAAAATTGTGGTCTTTGATTTGGGACAGTGATGGAAGCCAAATCAGGAAGGGAATATCAATGTACAAAGCTACTTCTCTGCTATAAAATCTTACTAGTTAGCCCTACCGATACGGCACCATTTGCAAATCCTTTAAGCACAGATGAGTCCAGTGCTTCTGATCCTTGTTTCCTACTCATTTAGCTTTGCATGTGTATTTTACAATCTTTTTACTAATTTTGGAGTTGAACTGTGTATTTAGCTCTAATGGGAAGTGACTGTACTTCAACATCCAAGGCAGCATAGGTAGTTAAATGCCTCTATGCGGGAGCTAAGCCTGGGGCTCAAATAAGTGCATGTAGAAAACTGCTACTCAAAAGGCTTTGCAAGCATACCTATCCTATACGTGCAGGAATTAAGTCGATAGGAGTAAACTATGTACTTTGGTTGTCGTATGGGAGTGCATAGAAAGAAGATAGACTTGAGCCTCCTTGGTGAGGAGCAGCAGCAAAGGAGTGTATCATGTAGTGAGGGAGAAGGAGGTGAAACCAGGTTCTGTGTGTGGAGTCTGCAGAGCTCAAGCTTGCCGTGTGTCAGTAGTAGCACAACCACTGGTGGTGGTGATACCAAACTTGTGTGCGATCCCAGGGCTGAACCCTAGTGCCGACAGGTGGTGCTGCTAGTTATTGCTGCTTTTGCATCTTTCTCCTCTCTTGTCAGGTACAAAGGACATATGACTGGGGAAATCTGTTGGGAGAACATCCCCCAAACAACCTAAAAACAACCAACCAGTATTTGGACATAGGTGCAACTTTGGACCAGGTGTAGCTATATTCAAAGGTAGCAATTTTAGGCTGGCTGTGTGTAGTGCTCTTCTTGTGATACTTCAAATAGCTTTAAGTTGCCCATAGTGGAAGTTGAGGAAGTAAAGAGTTAGTGGCCATGGCTGTTTCTGTTTTTATTTATATGTTGTTTGAGGTTAAATAGGATGTCCAGGACTGCTTGGAAGAGAGTCAGAAGAGTGAAGAAAAACCTGTCCTGGTCATTGTGTTTTCTTACTGTTGAGGTGGGTTTTTTCCCCTCTTCAGACTCTGAGGGGTCCTATCTGGTCCTTGTGGACTTTAGCTCCTGCTTACTGTGGGTCTAAGTCCTCCATTTTCTGTAATAACTTAAGAGAATATTGTCTTCTGTATATGTCCATGTTGCTTCACTTTCTTGTTTGTTGCCTCCACTCAGTACTCTTAGGATGGAATATACCATTATACGAGACCAAGGCTGTTAAGTCTTCCAATTCAGCATAGTATCTCTGAGGCTTGCAAGGGTCACTCTGATTTGCCTTTCATACGATGTTTTCTGGAGAAAACAAGATAGCATAGAGTGTTAATGTTACCTGGTATCAATGAGTAAACAAATAGTTGCAATTTTTAGAGAGGAAGATAGTTTAATGTTTTATTTGTATTTGCTGGATAATCCTGCTCTGTCATTTCACTGAACCTGACATTGTCCACAAGTAACTCAGAGAGCGTCTAGTTGTTCACCCGTCATTTTGCAAACTCATAATAGACTATTTGAATAGTTGTGATTCTGTATCATTGACAAAGTCTCCTATTTTGTTGCATAGCTGTAAGCTTCTGTAGCAAAGTGCATTGCTGCATAAGTGAGAATGGGAGTTCACACGAGTCATTGTTCCCATCCCTGTTCTTCCTTCATCTCTTTCTTCCATAGATAATAACAACTGTTAGAAATTTAAGAGATGCTGTATTCAGTTGTTTATAACTTTGCTGAACTCTAATTTTTTGGACTGAAATACTTTATGCCTTTTCTTTGCCCCGAGTTTAATTTTGTTTAAAGCTTTCAGCCAAAATTCTTCATCTGTTTTCAGAAACAAAACCAGAATAATTGTCTGTGCCATTTTTTTTTTCATGGCAGTCTCTTCTTTGAAATATTGTAGTGCACATCTGAACTGGAACATCTACTTGAAATTTGTCAGTGGATGACCTCTGGCTGAGCTGTAATGTTTTAATTTTATATGAAAATCTGCCAGAATTGAGCCAATTCTCTTTTTGAAAAATTGTGATCCGGACATGGCAACATTTCTTTGTGGAATTCCCTGGAGACTGTCTGCACTCCGTGTGCTCAGCAGAATTTTGCTTTCAAGTGCATCTCTGGACTGCAATGAGCTGTGCAGAGCCTAGGAACCAGAATTGTTCCATGTTAATTAGAGGGTTGAGTAGCGGTCTTACGGCACAAAGCCAGGTGGGAAATCTCCGTGAGACAACCCTGGCATACGTCAGTTCCAGAACCGTGCACTTGTTCCTCCTCCTTTCCTGTCCCATCAGCACCCCAATACCTCCAGACTCCTACCAACACCTTTACTCTTGACTGCGTTAAGACTTATTGTAGAGAAGGTGAAGTATCCATACTGGGCTAAAGCTTGACTACTTCTGTATGCAAACAGATATGTTACTTCTGAGCATAACAAGGATGCTATTCGTCATACTAATGTGTAACTGTGGGTTGTAGGGAGTGTTCTCAATCACTTCATACAAGTAGGTTATACACATTTGGTCAGTACTGATTGCTGTGACAGTCATCCAAAACAGCTCAATCTGATTCTTTAGAGATCTTAACAGATAAAATCTGGAAAGACTACTGAGACAATGAACCTAAAGGGTTTTTTTCTTCAGGAGTCCCAAACTGGACTAAGTTTGGCTATACTCCTGTAAGGATAGCAGAAGATGTTCTACACAAAGTCCACACTCCCTGAATTTATAAGAGGAGGTGGTGTTTGGTTTTTTTTTTTAAGACAGCCAAAATGCAACTTTTTTGGACATTTTTCATACAACTTCAAAGAACTATTTTAGGTAGCTACCCGGCCTATAAAATTCAGACCAAATCAGAAAGCCACTGAACATGGTCTGATAATGGGAAGCATTAGGTGATGGTAATAAAGTATTGAAAAAAAATGTTTTCAAAGGCATGTCCATCCTGTTGGGAAGAAGACTTTAGGCCCACCTAGGCTGAATTTCTCTGCTGCTTTTGAGATGGCTAGTTCAAGCTTGAAGAAAGATAGCCTCGCCTGTTGACACTGTACAGCTTAAAGTACCCTTTTTTTATTGCATTTTCCCTGTAGCAAAATCCATGTCAATTATGTAGGCACTTGGAAGTTGTGTGAGATAACCTTCACTGAGTTTTATTGCTGTCCTTCCCCTGAACTAGCAGCAGAGCCCACTGCAGCAGTGTGAACTTCACAGGAAGTTAGTACTCGGTTGAGCAGGAGTTTCTTTTCCATGTTTGTTCAGTACATGAGAGAACAGACAGATTTTGCGGGAAGATGTTCCAGTCTGACTGGTTATCAGGACTCTTATGAAGGTAAATTTTCATTTTTCTTCAAATCGTGATGGATTTTAAGTTACCTACAGGTTAGTCCTATATGCCTATGTGCCACTCGTGCCAGAGCTATCAGAAATTTGCAGTCTTACTAGAATTCAGACACTAGGCAGTGTTCTCTGTTTTTCTTCTCCTTCCCCGCACCTGACTAGTAGACTCCTGCCAATCTATAGCAGAAGAGTTCGAGATCTGTGTGAAGTTGCACAACTGGTTTTAGTTATGCAGACCCTTCAGATTTATATAAAGGGTTTTGGGGGTGCTCAAGCTGTGGCTAATAGTGGGTATCTCAAGAAAATGTCTTAGTTTTCCTCTACAAGTGAGAATTTGGATTTCTCATTCTTGTGATCACCATGCGTGTTTTCCATCAGGAGATCCTGGCTACTATATGACAGTAGGTAGATGTGGAAACTGCCACGTGTCTCTTAATGATAAATTGAGGAAACTTAATATTTCTACATCAAGAATAAATTCTTTTTCACCATGGAGAATACTTAAGGATCATAGCTTCCTGAAATCATTTATTGAACAGGCTGTCCCTGTCATCTTGAAAATGTTTATGTAGATTGTCTGGTATTTTAAGTAACAGTTGAACCATCTTTTTGAAAAAAATGAAGATGAAGAGTTCTTACATTTTTATGTTAATACTTTTTCCTGTTAACAGTGCTATGGCTCCTTGATCTTCTGAAATGTACAGTGTTTTTCTAGATGAGTCTTAGTCTCAAGGCTTCATTTTATCTTTTTGCTGCACAATTATGACTTTCATTTAATAAAACATGTTTCCTGGTATAAGGAGAATCTGGTTTAACATTAGGGTGTGGGGCTTCACAGAAATGGCTAAACAGCTCACTGCTGCTGGTAGAGATGGTTCTTCTCCCTTTCTCTCTTTGTGTAAGATTCCAGAGCTTTTACCCTCATGCTGTCACTTGTCTCTTTTGGCTTCTTTTTCCTAGCTGAAGTGCTGTTTGTCTGGTGCTTCCATTAATTAGCTTATAGTGAAAACAGAGGTCAGATGAATGTTGGAACTGATGCAAAGGGATAGGAGGGAAGCAGGAATATCCATTTTAATAGTAGCAAAGCCATGCTATGCTAGTTATCATAGACTATCACCTGTAGGGTACCCTGGATATGGCTAAATTCTGTTAATGAAGAACAACCTAGAAGGACCTGTACTCTTCTGTTCCTTTCATGCAGGGGATGGTAAATTATCATCTCAAGCTGATATGGTGAAATAGCATCAGTCACTCAGTTTGTCTCCCTTGTGTTTTGGCATTTGTTTGGTTTTGTGTGAGGGGTTTTGTTTTGGGGTGGTTTTTTTGCTTGTTTGTTTTAGTTTTGTGGTGGTTTTTTTTTTCTTGAATACCTGCTCTCTCAAGTTCATCATCCAGTAATCATTGTGTGATTTAGGTTTGCTCTGTTTTTTGTGGTGCTGCAAACTCTGCATGAAATGAAGTCTCTTAAGCCATTCATAAAACTGAATCTCTGCTTTCATAGACCTGATTAAGGGCAAAAGAGGAATATTAGTTTTATTGGTCTTATGCAGCTGATAGTGCTGTTGTAAAGTTTTCTAGTCCATTCCTTTGCTGCATCTTCTTGCAGTTGCTGCAGCCTATAACCTAAATTTACCCATATTAGACAGGAGCCCTTTAGATACTTAGGGGCTTTCCAATACAAATGAGCTGTCGTGCATGGGTATTAGAGTGGTATCACAGGGTAGTGAATTGCCTTTTTCAGATAAGACATTTTCCTATTGATTATTAGGAATGCATATTAGCTAACCAGTGGGTTATTGGTCTATGACTAGGTCTTGGTGCAACAATCTTTAGTGAAAACTGGAGTCAGATTTAGGATTAGATAGACGACATCAAAAGGCAAAGCATTTATCTGTTTTATTTTGAGAAGAATTTAGGCACTAACCAAACAAGTATGTTTTTCTGAGAAAATTCTCATCCTGTGGGGGCTCACTTACTTAGTACAGGTGCTTCTTTGCTAGGAGAGACATTTCATTCCAATAGTTTTGATGTAACTGATTGCCTTATGTAAGGTGAGGAAGAAAGATGTAGCCACATCTTGACAAAAAGTATCACTTTCTTTGCATCTTACTATGCAATAGGATCCAGCTCCCTAAAGGTAAGATAGTAACATAATAACCTAGGTAACACCTCAGTTGTAAAGGACTGAGGCAATAGATGCTCTTAAGAGGAAAGACAGACCTGATTTTCTTATCAATGATTGTTCAGTCTCTCTAATGCATATCCTGTCCATATACTCATGGTCTTACATTTTTGACAATGTGAAGAGTTAATTTTTTTGCTTGAAGCATTCATAGTACATCCTGATACTATGTTTTGGATCATGGGCATTCCTTTTTTTGCATTGCAATAGAGAAGTGTTACTTTTTTAAGAAAAAATTTAAAACCACAGAAGTCTCCTTGCTCATGAGTAGAGACCAAGGGAGCCTCTAAATTTACTCATTAGTTGTCTTTGTGTAAAGGTGCAGAATACAGAAGGAGAGCAGGTTTTTCAAAGAGCTGGATCCTTTACTGTCCTCTCACATTTTTTGTTATTGTTAGAACAGTAACTCTAAACTTAGTAATGTATAATCTCATTACCATGAGCTTTTTCTTTTTAAAGATTGTTAATGGATCTTTGTATTAGTACTGTTTAACATCACTACCAGTTAAAGGAATTGTGCAATTGTTTATATAATGTGTTCAATTAAAAATAGAGCGGCATACTCCGTGGATCTTAGGGTGAGTTTGTTGTAGTGATACCAGTGGTTTGACTATCAAACGGTTCCATTAGTCACCTGTTTTCACAAACACCATAATTCTGCATTAACAGTTATTGATTGAAACATCTTTCATACAGAGACTGTGTACAAGTACTGACTTTGCCTTTTAACTTAAATAACTGGAGTAAAATGCTTAAAATGTGAAACTTAGCAGAGGCATAGATAAAGTCTCTGCTGAGCACTTTGCTTTAAAGAAATTTTGTTCTGACTCTTCAATATTTATACTTATTCTGTCTTGCACAAAAATATAAAAATCTGAAGTATATTGATGACGTATATATTTTAAATATATTTATTTTTGTGTATGTGTGTATATATAATTAGACACTAGGTGGTTCAATAATATAAAACTCTAATAAACTAACAAGCTGATATTTTTTTTCCCTTACTCTTTAGAGAAATCTGCCTATCTCAGGGGCTGAATCTGCAAGGCTAATGCTTTAATTTTTTTTTTACTTGAGTTTTTATATTGCAAAAAAAAAAGAAAGGGCAGAATTTCAGAATGCTTCAAATTCACTGAAATCATGATTCATAGTAGAGTTCAAAATATGTTCAATATATGGTCTTTCCACACTTCTGGAAGTCCCACTTCAAGTTCCTCATGCAGCCTACTTTTAGCTAGTTTCCAGAATGTTGAGGGTTGTTTTTCACTTTTGTTTTCCTTTCTTTAAAGATGCACTGTGATTTGCTATGTATCATAAACTGTCATTGCACATGCTTTATATGTCCAATATAGAGAATATCCAGGACAATCTTAGGTGGTTTTTTTTCCTGGCATATTAGTCCATAATTTTAAAATTATAATAACGCCTTTAAGCTAATTCTTGGTGGCATTTGAAAACCAAAATTTCAATTCCACTGCAATTTAATAATAGTGTTGATGTTGCAGTTGGCTGTGCTGCAGCGTGACCCTGCACAGCAAGGCTTGGTGGGCGATCAGTGGCAGAGCTCGCAGGTACAGAACCACAAAGCATGGGTTCCTTTCAGCTGGGACTGTGCAGAAAAATGTTTCTGATAGCTCTAACTGGGTATAGTCTAGGATAAAGTTGCCCGTGGGTCAAAGTGAAAACATGAAACAGGCTAGACCTACTGGCAGCCTTCCAGCTTCTTCTCCTTCTTCTTTGCAGGGTTTATATTCTTTTACCTACCCCAGCCCAGCCTGGGGAACCAGGTGCTTGCTGCCAATTAGTCTTGTCAAGACAGCCCAGAGCTTCTCTTGACAAGCCTGACTGCTGACAGCAGCTGTGGGGTAGTCTTAGGCAGGATTTTAACTCCTTACTTGCCAAATACTTTGCAGGTTAAATCCCCTGGTTGCATTCTGCAGTTATTCAAATATGCTTCTATTTTATTAAAACACGTTTTATACAGAAATGGATCTAAGATTACCAGTGGTGCTATAGGGATAGGGTTTACCTGTCAAACGTCTGGCATGAAAAATTGTAAGTTGGGAGTTTAGTCATTAAGAAGGTCACTTTATAAATTTGTGGATGCTACCAGAACTGTCCATCTCAGGCCATCTTGATGTAGAGCATAGCTGTAGCTGTGTAAGGCACCAGGTTGGTCCAGTGGTTTTCTCCACAGTAGCTTGAAGTTTATCCTCTTCAGTACTGCAGTGGCACAAGGAAGTTTGACCAATTTACAGGTCATCCATTAATATAGTTGTACTATAGATTACAGTTAAATGTTTCCTATTTTTAAACATTTCAAGTCATTTATGTTGCTGCAAACAAAGCTCATTTTTCATTGTGGAATTTTCCTGAGTTTTCTTGTCTTGTACATGTGCGTATGACCTTGCTACTCTCAAGTGCTTTGCTCCAGTAACGTTAGCAGTGAACAAAAAATACAGATGCTATCCATATAACCTCAGTGGGTTTTTTGTTTTCATCAGAAATGGCAAATTTGTGAACTGAGCAACTCATAGGGCAAGAGATTTTTTTATAATTTTTTTTTAAGTCCATGTAGCAATATTTAGTCTTCAGGTTAACACTAACTTCTTTAATTGCAGTTCCTAAGAAATCACAGCTTAGGCTGTCACTCTTCTCAGTTGTTGTGGTTCTAGAAACTTTTGAACTTTGGGGTCCATTTCACTCAAATTTGAAAGAAGGGCAGCTTTTTATTTTTAATATGTCTTGCAAATTGCATGAATAGCAATGCTGCTTTTTCCTGTGTAGTCACCATTGTAGATATATCACTAGAGAAAGGCAAGTAGAACTTTCTTTTTATCAATTTTAAGAGGTGGCAGTTAGCTAGTTTGTGTTAGAGAGTATGATCTTTTGCTTGGTCAGATAGAAAGGAAACATGGGAAGTAGCTGGGTGCATGAGAAGAGCTCTGCATGTAAAGGAGATGCTTGTAAGCTGTCAGGGGGCAAGGGTACTATGGTGAGGGAGAGGCATTAGGCAGGCTGTTGATGTTTTGAAAAATGTAGAGTATCAAGTGTGAAGAAATAAGACTCTGTAAACAGTATAAATTGATCCCAGAACAGAGGAACTAGCTGTTTGCAAAATAGCCATTTTGCAATTGAAAGAAATGCTATTTACAAAATACCTTAAATTGGATGTTTCTACTGGGCTAGTCAAGGATGTGGGATATGATTGACCCATCTTTTCAACTTTGCTTCCAATTGCCTTTGCTTCTAGTGAGGCATACCTATTAAGGTATGCTTTTCCTTAACTCAGAACTCCCAATAATTACATGTGAGTAACCATTAGATCACTCTTTATATCAATTTGAGATCTATTTATATTTTAGAACTTGATAGAGAAAGATATGCTTTGTTAGTGTTCTTAAAAGTAGAAACAAATTCTGCCCTGCTAGGGAAGAGCTCCGTAACTTTTTCTCAGAGTACTTATGGCTTTTGCAGAGGTCATCAAGAGGGCTGCTGTACTTAACTTGAAAACTGACTGGAACCATTTATCCTGCCCACATGAATTTAAAAAAAGTATATTGGCAGCTTCTGTTTGAGGAGAGTTAAACATAGCATTACAGAAAACATTATTTGAGCAAGTGACCTAGAGTTCTCTTCCTTAGTGGGTACCTTACTTTGCTGACTTAATGCTTTTTCTTTTACTATTTCAAATGATAAGGTGAAGTTATGGGTTGCCTACTTAGGGTGTGTGGAGGTAATTTAAAGGAAACTTCTTCTGTTTAATGTTGCTTGTGTGGATTTACATGTTGTTGTGAGTGGCCATTGGGATACTGCCTAAACAATTTGAGGGTGCCTTTACTTGGAATTAATATGCATCATTGTCTTGAATTTGCAGAGCTTCTACCATAGACACCTACCAGTATGTGGAGTTCTCAGTAGATCCGTATAGCATTACTTCTGTATTAACAGCTGAAATCTATGCTTGCTGTGTGTAGTTCTGTGATCCTTATATAATTAGAAATGCTAGCTTTGTTCATGATAGTTGTATTGTTATCCACTAGATTTGTGTAAGTACAGGGAAAAGAGTACTTCAGAAACAACTGTCTATTTTTGGTTTAGTGTTGTTCGTGTTCTGTTTTCCATTGATGGCTTTTCTTTCAGGGATTTTAGATTTTCTGAACAGAAAAGAAATGGATGGCAACTGTACACTATTTTCTAATCTAACATGTGAACACCTGTAGTCCTGACAGTGTCCTTTTTGAAACCCAAAGCCTAGTAAGGGGCTACAAGGATGCACCCCACTGTTCAAAGTATCTTGGAACAATATTTTTGAACTGGAGTTACCAATGTGTAGCTGCTTGGACAGAAACTGGCAGAACATCAGCTATCCAGGCTAAGACTGCTTTTTGCTTATTGTGAATCTGCATCAAGGAGGGGGAGGAGATTATTTCTTACTTTCAGGTTGGAACAATGGCAAAATATCATTATTTTTCTTTGACTTGACAGTCTGCCAGCTTAAGTCCTTGAAACTCATAGCTTTCCCTGTGTTTTAGCAGGACACGTCAAGCCAAGTCAGCATTTTATTTTTGAAGTAAACGTTTTCAGTGGCTGAACTTTCAACATGAGCATTCAAAGCAGCAGCTTAAAGAGTCGTAATCTCTCTCTTTGCAGCTAGAACCCCACAGCTGATTAATATATAGGCTTCAGATTCAAATTTCTCTTCAAAGTAGCTGGCTAAGGTCTCAATATTGTGAGCAGAACAAACCAGTGCTGCTGTGGAAGGAAGCAGTCTTGCCCTGGCTGCTGCTTCCTCCCTCCTCATCCGATCCTCCCTTGTGTTAGTATGAATGTTTATAAAGAAGCCATAAACCAGATGGAGTAAATGACTGAGACCTTTTCTGAGAATTCTTTTTAGTCTGGATCAGTTCCTTGAGCTGGTTGACTGAGCAGCTACACGGTGTGCAGACCACCTCCTGCACCAGCACAGGTGGCCAGGAAGAGGCTGATGCCATTTCTTTCGGTTGCAGTGGTGACTTAGACCAACTTTGTGTGTTGTTGGAATTACAGCTCGGTATCGTTTACCTCTTCTTGGCAGGTTTGAGTTTTGATTTGGGGGTTCAGACCTTTGGATTCTTCTCCCTATGCAACTGCACGTCCAAATTATCAGAGCCTGCTAGGAAAAAAACAGTAGTACTTTGCCATACTAAGGCTTTCATGAACACTAGAGACGCTTGGCCAAATGACCTTGTCTAGTTTAAAAAAAAAACAAAAACAAACAACCAAAAAACTAACAGCCACCTCTTCCTTTAAGCCCTCCAAATCAGTTCTTCAAGCTGTCTGTGGTGAGCACATTTTTGAGTGTGTGTAGAATGCATGGTTCCACTTAAGCCAACGTATTCTTTTTTTTTTTTAAGAAAAGTTGTCTCTAGTAGTACAGTAGTAATTTATTATTTCTGGAATGTGTAGTGGAAAGGAGGAAGTTGCTTTGTAATCCTTAGTATTGCCCTTTTTTCCTTCCACAAGTGGGTTACTTTAAACGGTAGGTGTTTGCCAGCCTTATTCATTTTGACTGAATAAGGTTGAGGCGTGCTTATGTGAGCAGCTTTGTTAGTGCATCCCTAGGAGCAGTAGCCTATAGCAGGCATTTGGCAATGTGCAAATCGGACATTAACCTCTTCAGCAAGCATACCTTAATGGAAGCAAATGTCTTTAATAATGGAGTCTCTTGTCTCTGCTAAGTGAATTGTTTTAAAGTAAGGAACAATCCAAATAGAAGTGTAGTCTCTCTCCATTCCTTTTACTTATGGTCCAAGGTAATGTTCCCCGGTACCACTGAGTGTGCTAACCTGCTTGCCTCTGTATGCTTGTGCTAGCATTGCACTAACCGGTGTGCAAGGAGCAGAGAGGCTGTGATTTGTCTCCCTCCCCTCTTTTCCCTCCTCTTTCAGGTTATTAGGTTTTTTGACTTGTAAGAATTGTCTGAGTTTTGTTTTCCTTCAGTGTTTTGTCCTTGTTATCTTTCAATGTTTTGAAGCTATCATCATATGAAAATACCAAAACAAAGACCCTTGTAGGTTCTTGTTTTTGAAATAAGCACACTGTATCTGTTTTGTAACGTGTCATACATTACGCAGTGTTTCCGCTTTTGTGAAGATGGTATGTTTTAGGGAGTTAATATTTTGAATGTAATCTACCATATCAACTAATTTTTAAATTGTGTAACGCTGAGAGTGAAGCAAGTGTATTATCATTAGGAGAGCGCACAACCTTGTCTTTGGATGTTCCTCCTGGGAAGTCACAGGCAGAAAACTCTGGCTAGATCTTGTGACACTTCTGGAAAGAGTGGTCTGAGTTTTCACGGTAATCTATTAATATGTGGTGTTTCAGGATTACAAACAGGTTGTAACTGTTGCCTTTATTTAAATCGTATTACATGAATGGTTTTCCTAGCTCTCTTTGTAGCTTCATCATTTGTGTACTCAGAATACTTGAAGACTACACTCATGCAAAATTCACAGCTTTGAATGTCTCTAAACTTATTGCAAGTGGGAATACGGTGTTAAGATACTACTGCTCATTGCTTCTGTAATCCCTGTAGGGTGCTCACTACTGTTATTTATTTTTTTTTTAGGTAACTTATGCCAATTTATAGTAGATAGAAATTCTTTTTAGTTAAAAAGAGATTGTTTTAGGAACATTAGTATAACTTTAATTTATCGGAGAAAATCTACAAATTGATGAATTCACTTTGTGCATTTTGATGGAATTAAATTTATTTTCTGTTTAGCTAAAGTAACCGCAGGCAGTGCTCCTTCATAAAACTGCGATGGCTTTAGGGCCAGTTCAAAAGTAATTTGTATTTTGTCAACCTTAGCACTGCCACAAGAAATCTGTGAAACCACGCATCTGTTGCACGTTGATTTAAACTAATTTAAAATTGCTAGATTGAATATTAAATACTTTGCCAATGACTCAAGTTTTATTCTAACACAAGGTTGAGAGGTTTAACTGAGACAGTCACCCAAATTCAAGAAACTGTTTTCCATTAGTGAAGGATGGTTCCCAAAGCAACGACTCCCTCCTGGAGCCACCGGGCAGCTTGTCCGACAGGCTGTGTCAGCTGGCTGGCAATGGTGATGTGATAGGCAGTATATTGGCTGCTCATGTTTCGGAGCAGAACTGGGGAATAATAATGATGTATAAAGTTAAGATTAGTACCATTAAGCATGAAATTTCAAGATAAGCTTCTGCATCCTTTTTGTATTTTTAATGAGTTAAAATGGTTAGCATGCAGCCCCTTTGCCACCTGTGCCCAGTAAAACAGCATTACTGGTTTTATTTTGGAATGCAAGTGTGTCTTCAGAGGCCTGTATGACCTAATGTTTTAAGTAAGGCTTTATTTAAAATTGTACAGCCCTTATTCTAGCAACTTAACCTTTTGTTTGTTCTGTTAAGGCCTTGCTCTCAATCAATTGTAGTATGTTTTACTGTCTTGTGTTTGTAGACTTGCTAGGAACTTAATGGGGAAAAAAGAAATGGGGGAATGGGGATAAACATTAATGTTGCAAAAGAACTGTACTTTTGCTTTAATCTTCATTTTGTACTAAGATTTTGTTCCTGTAACTCTGCTTTCTGGAAAGGTTACTTCTATGGAATCTTTCAATAGTAGTCATATGGCCTAACTTTAAAAGCGTTTCAGCAATTTTAGTGCTTCCAGGGGTGAATGGAAACTAATCACGTTTAGTACTTTCTGACATTACTCTGGAATTTTTGCCAAGGAATATTAACTTCTAATATTCAACTAGTGACTACTTAACCCCATAGTTCTTTATTCCAGTAAATATACATCATATTTGAATATTTTTCTTCCTGTTCTGCATATAAACTTTTAACATAAGTTCCCAATGTTTTCTGTTAACTCTTACTGCTGTCCTGGGCTTGGTTCTAGTGTGGAGAAGCAAATTATTCTCCTCTGTCCTTTTACTGTTAGATTTCTGACAGTGGCACGAGCATACTAAATCCCTCAACTCCTCTTGGATTTCTGAAACACAATGATGATTATTTTAGGGAAGTGCTGACCTACTCTTTTAATAAAGAACTTGTTTTGTATTCCACTTACTTTCCTGTTTTTAGAATCGTGGTTCATATTCCTCTTGCTTCACAATCGTATAACATCCTTGTGGCAAGTACAGCAGTTGCTTACCTGGAAAAGTAATATTAGAAAAGTGTGTATTTTTAGCTGCCTTTTGATGTGATGTAGCAGCTGGAAACAAGGAGGAGAGGCAGTGTGAGGTGATCTGACAGCACTGCCAACCACAACTTGGGAACCACTGCTTTGGACTTGAGACCAAAATGTGGGAAAACCATTTTTACAGGCCTGAGTATGCCCATTGTGCCTGGCACTTCAGTGATTCAGATGCTGTGGCTTTGCTCTTGGTTCTCAAAAATGTCATTTGAGGGTCCCCCCCAGACCCTATTTGACAAAGATTGTTAATGGATGAAAAAGAGTTCTGTGAAGCTTTTTGTTTGTGTTAATATGCATTAAAAATCTGTAATGAGCAGGCAGTTCCATGCACTTATTTTAGATATAATTAGTAAAATATCCCTTTGATACCAGTGACTAATTGTAAGCATCTAAAATAAAAGATATTCTAACAACTAACAAAAATACTGTTTTTTTTTCTTTATAGTAATCATGTCCACAGCTCAGAGAAGGAATCTAGCAAGCTCATGTTGAAGTATATTCTCAAGACAAGATACAGTGACTCGTATGCTTTTCTGGGTAAGAAGAGTATCTATATTCTCTTGAGTATGACAAAAAGTACTTAACCTTTTAAATCTAACTTTTGAAATGTACAGTCTGTCAAGCCAGTGTGGCGAGGATTTTGTGGGTGAGGGGTTTTGTTTGTTTTTTCTTTATTCTTGACGCTTTGTGGGCAACTGTAGAGGACTTTCCACCCACCATCTAACAGTCTAAAGACATTCTAGATTTAATAGTGCAAAGGAAGAGCAATAATGAGCAATTTTAGAATAAAAGACACCACTGAATAGTATATGACTGTTTGGTTAGGAAAGTAATTACAGTTCATTGTCGCAAAGATGTGTACTGTTTCTAGCTTGATTTCTCAAGGGATTGGAAGTTATATACTCTCTCTTCCTTTTCCCTTTCACAAAAAAATTAAATATCTCAGTGACTAGGAAGAGAAAGAAATGTACAACTTCAGAGAAAAGTGGGTTGAAGTCAATATACACTGTGTTGACAGACTGGCAGCCAGCAAACATATGCTGCCTCCTGGTCAGCTTGGATATTCTGACACACCACAAACAGCTATGATTATTGCAATGGCATGATACATGATTGTATGATTCCTACAAATCTGTATGTGATCTGACTTTATTAGTTCTGCTGCTCTTAGAACTCCACCAGCCTCCCCAGCTTGGTCCAAACAACTCTAGAAAAAACAATTTTAGGAATCCTTTTTTTTTTTTTTTAATCAGGAAGACATTCCTTGCTCATTTGCTTACACAATTTCAATTTTATGTATGCACAGATCTCTATAGCATCTTCTATGTATGACATTTCTCTGCAAGTGTCTCCCTCCTTAATAACTGCTTGGGTGGTGTTTGGATTGTCATTAGCACTGTGTTCTAGGTAACTTATACCAGTAATCTCCAGAGACTGTTAAGGCCTGATTTCTCCACTTCCCCCCACTTCCCTGCATCCACACTAAATTCTTAAGTTTTTATTTTATGCAATTTGATGTAGATACCTAGCTTGCTGGGTTAGCTAAAGTATCTGAGGAGGGGGTGGGGAAGAAAGCTTTTGCTCCTTTTGCTTTCTGTTCCTATAACAGTTAGGTGTTTCACATTCATTATCCTTCATGATTTTCATGTAAGCTATACCTCTGACTCTTCTCCAGTCTCAGTGGATTCTGCTGTAAAGTCATGGGCTTACAGCTGTGCTTCTATCTTAAGGGACTTCTAGACTGGTTCACTGGAACTTGCTTACTTGTTTATCATCCACATTATTTTGTGAGACTCGGTGCATTCAGTCATTGCTTCAGATTCCTTTCTAGCTGTGAAGAGAAAAGAACTGCAGCAACAGAGGAATGTTGCTTCAAAATAATATGTTTCCAAAGAACAGAGCAGTTTCCGTTAAGAGTTAAATGAGATAAGATGACATGTTTTAGTCCTTTAAGTTTGGCAGTTCTCTCAGAACTTAATTAGATCTAATTTAGCTTGGCATTGCCTGACTTTTTTAGTACAGAATTAGCCTGTTTCTCTCTGTCCTAGGGCAGTCCTGTGTTTTTGGCAGTCTTGTTCCAATTATCAAACTCGGTTTCTAAAGAAGTAGTTGCAGAATACACACTGCTAATGTTTTTATCTTTTTACTGTATCTTCATGATTCACCATCATCGTGTTTCTGCTGCCGAGCTGCTTTCTTTTTAAGTGCTCTTACTAAAGATAGAAAAGCTCCTTGGGCTCTTTCGTTCTTCTGTATCTTCAGTAATAAAGCCAGACAGGTTTTTTTAGATGTTTCATATGTATGGCTTTTATTAGTATGTCAGAGACTTTATAATTCTGAAATTCTGCTGATGCCTTCCTGCCTTTCCTTGTCTTTTGGTGATNCCCCCCCCCCCCCAATTTCTATTTTTGTGCTAATTTTTTTTAAATTCCAAGCTATAACTGACAAGATTATCTGACCTGTGGCTGCAGCTTTCACTTTTAGATGGTGTATGTAGACATTTGGACGGCACTTGTTGGATTTCACTAACTGCTGTCATAGTTTGGAGTGACTTGAATAGTTCTTCAGGATTTGTTTTTACTGCTTCTTATTGGAAGCTTATCAGGGAGTTATACCTTACATGTGACTTACAAATTCTGTCTAAAATGAAGAATTTTAGACTCCATATTTCCTAGCCATCAAATACATCTAAGCAAACCTACCTATGTGCCTACAGAAAAATGTGAGGGCTTGCTAGTAAATAAAATGTTTGTAATTTCCCAAATGTTTTCTTCACGGTGATTTTTCTGAATATCAAAATGGTGTGATGCATATCACTTCTACGTAACTATGCAAACACTAGGGCACTTTTTCAAACATAGTGTGTTCAATTAACAGTTGTCTTGTGTTTATAACTTAATTGATAACTGAAGATATATCCTCATTTTTTTAAACTGTGTTTTTATTTTAATATTTCTTCTCCTTTTGAATTTAGATAACGTAATCCATGGATAAAGTGGGAAAGATGTGGAACAATTTCAAGTACAGGTGCCAGAATCTCTTCGGTCATGAGGGTGGAAGCCAAAATGAAAATGTAGTTGTGAACTCCAGTAGTTGTTCATCTGCTAAAGAGAAAGCTATCCAGATAACTGATCTGGCTCAACAACAACCCAGCAGCCCTTTGAGAGAAAACATTGCTTTGCAATTAGGTTTAAGTCCTTCAAAGAATTCGGCAAGGCGGAACCAAAACTGTGTCACAGAAATTCCTCAGATTGTTGAAATAAGCATTGAGAAAGAGAATGACTCGTGTGTCACCACGGGAGCTAGGCTTGCTCGAAGGGACTCTTATTCTCGGCATGCTCCTTGGGGTGGGAAGAAGAAGCATTCCTGCTCTACCAAAACGCAGAGCTCCTTGGACACTGAAAAAAGATTTGGTAGAACACGAAGTGGTTTGCAGAGGAGGGAGAGAAGGTATGGGGTGAGCTCTGTCCATGATATGGATGCAGTATCAAACAGGACAGTAGGTAGCCGTTCTCTGCGACAGCGTCTACAAGATACTGTTGGGCTGTGTTTTCCCATGAGAACTTACAGCAAACAGTCCAAACCTCTGTTTTCTAACAAAAGAAAGATCCATCTCTCTGAACTAATGCTTGAGAAATGCCCTTTTCCTGCAGGCTCAGATCTGGCTCAGAAGTGGCATCTGATTAAACAGCACACAGCGCCTGTGAGTCCTCATTCAACCTTTTTTGACACATTTGATCCTTCCTTGATTTCAACAGAAGATGAAGAAGACAGGCTTAGAGAGAGACGTAGACTTAGTATTGAAGAAGGGGTTGATCCCCCTCCCAATGCCCAAATACATACGTTTGAAGCTACAGCACAGGTTAATCCATTGTATAAACTGGGACCAAAGTTAGCCCCTGGTATGACTGAGCTGACCGGGGACAAAAGCATAACACCTCCAGGGAACTGTGACTCTGAAGAGGACACAACAACGCTTTGTCTGCAGTCACGCAGGCAGAAACAGCGTCAGATGTCTGGAGAGAGCCACGGCCATATCAGCAGGCAGGGGGCTTGGAAAGTGCATACTCAAATTGATTACATCCATTGCCTTGTGCCGGACTTACTTCAGATCACAGGTAACCCGTGTTACTGGGGTGTGATGGACCGCTATGAAGCAGAAGCACTTCTGGAGGGTAAACCCGAAGGCACTTTTTTGCTCAGGGATTCTGCGCAGGAGGACTACCTCTTCTCTGTGAGCTTCCGTCGTTATAACCGATCGCTACATGCACGCATTGAGCAGTGGAATCACAACTTTAGTTTCGATGCCCACGATCCCTGTGTGTTTCACTCCTCCACTGTTACAGGGCTTCTGGAACACTACAAAGACCCTAGCTCCTGCATGTTCTTTGAACCGTTACTTACTGTATCTCTGAACAGGACTTTCCCCTTTAGTCTGCAGTATATCTGCCGGGCAGTAATCTGCAGGTGCACTACGTATGATGGAATTGATGACCTTCCTCTACCCTCAATGTTGCAAGACTTTCTAAAGGAGTATCACTATAAACAAAAAGTCAGGGTGCGATGGCTGGAGCGGGAACCTATAAAAACAAAGTAAATGGAAATCGGAATAAGCTTCTAGAATATGCTTTTTTTTTTGTGTGTGTTACAGTTTAACTGCAGCGAGCGCACCAACAATGTCTAGCTTTTCTGCAATATCCTATTTAAGCTGAGTGTTAGTATCCTGTCAGATGCTGCCTGCTGTTAATCAAACTAAGTTGTGATGCCTCTTGGAAACAATAAGCAGACACAATTCTGCACGTTTTTCATTAAGGCCTAATGAAAATATTTTTGCTAATTTCTAAATATTTTTGTTTCCCTTTTATAGCTGTAGTAATTGGATGAAGAAACTATGAGGCATTTTCCATGGGGCATTCATGTAATGCTAATAAAGAAATGCTTTATTAGAGGAGCATTTTTGCTAATATTTGAAGTATTTTTTTAAAATTATCTTCTTGAAAACTTTCCACTACTCAAAGTGCTAATTTAGCTCACAAAGAAGTTTCCAAATACTAGTGAATAAGAGTATTTTCTTTTAACGAAGAGCAGTTCATTAGAAGCAGTCCATTAAGAGTTAATGGTGTTTTGATGCTAACAGATGAATCATGCTTTTCTCAGTATATAAGGTTTCCTAATCATTAAGACTTGAATATACCTGCTCAGTACTGTAATTCTATTTTAAACACTTGGAGATTTAAGTGGCATTGTTAGCAAAAGTAATACTGTCTTGGACAGTTAAATACCTTCCAGTGTGAATTACTGATTCAGTGGCATTTAGATTACTGCCATGACACAAAAGGTTGTGTTTTTTTCTAAAACAGAATTCGGTGGCCTGACTGTTCGTAACTTACAATGGAAGGTAATAGTCAAAAGAAAAAATGTTTAATTATTTAAAGTTGTCTGATATTTTTATGGAGAAAATGACAAGTGGTTGAATTATTATAATCAGAATACAAAATCTGACATGTCTGAAATAAATGTCAGGTTTCAAAGGTACTGTTACACTTTACTTGTAAATATCTTTCCATTTGCGCTTTTTAAAATGTTTTAAAGTAATATGCACTGATTATAGTTTCAACAGATTACTTGGAAACAAGATTCTAAGTTCTGTTTGCTTATTTAATCAGAGATGGAACTTAAAATAGTTCTGTCTTAGACATTTTTGCACTAAAATTTTGTTGGAATGCCCTGACCCCTGTTTAATGTTTTGTACCAATTATGAGTGCTCCCTAGTTTCTTTACCAGCTGCTACAGTATGTTATTACTTACTTCTCTATGGCAGTGACCTGTGCAAGGTAGGGAACATTTTGGCTGCAAGTACAATAAACGTTATTCTTGTATGCTACACTAACCCTTCTATTGATGTATTTTTCTGCTTGCTGTGCCTTGTTCTGGCTTTTTGTGCTAATAAAGTACAGTATGTTCAGTGTTATACTTGTATATCTGCTCTGTTTTTATATATTCACGTAACTTGTAGCAGTTAACTGAATTTTTAATAGGCTTTTCTTAGTCCTTAGTATAGGTAATGCACAAATACCGTGCAGCTGAATATTGGTCAGCACACCATATTCCTGGTTTTTGTTACACGCTTATCGGAAACCTAACAGTGTACACCATTGAATAATGTTTCTGTAGTCATTGCAAAGTAATAGACTTGTCTGCAGGCATAGAGCATTTTAAATTTTTTTGTAACGTAAAGGATAAATGTTAAGCAAAAAGTATTCTACATTATTGATCCCCTGTAATGGTTGCTGAAGGTGTTTCAGCTTGTTATATAGCTAACTGCTAAGCTTAATGTTTTGATACTCCCCACTGAGTAAAGGATGATTATTCCTGTAAATTGACAGTACGGCAGTGGCATTTGTTCACTTTTAGACTATTTTAATAAATAGATGTACACGCAAACTGGCCAAATGTCCTGTTTTTACCAAAGAATACTGTCAATTTATGTTGGGGTATTTTTTTAGTGAAAAACTTAGAGTGGAGAGGTGCAATTTCTGTTCTATCGAATATTTATCCCAAGCTATGATAAACCAAAGTATTTGACAACTTCATCTGAACTTAGTGATGTATATATGTATGTTGGTAGAGCTTATAACTTTTACATCAACGGTGTTGTCATTTTTCTTGAACTCCCAATGCACCTGAAGGGGAATGATTTAAATAATTTTGTAATGACTGGAACAGCACTACATAGAAGCTCATACTGCAAGGGGGTAATCTGAAGCACCCAGAAAGCACTTTAAAACATGTGTTTATATGCTTGTGGAAAATTTGTGATCCCATTATGCATTCTTTGTAGTAGCTTATCTTCTTTCATGTGTTAAAAGACTTCAACTGTTAAAATGGAACTTTGTTTAGAATATGTAAATACTAAGTTTATGTAAGTATGTACAAATGTTCTAATGGTCACTTAAGTTTTGAATTGTGTGTGTGTCGTTGGATATGCAACTCCTGGTTTAAAATCTGCTCTAAGCATAAAATAGGAAAAACAGTCACCAGCATGAAATTGCACCCAAGTGTACCTTCACTGTGTTGTTCTCACTGTTCCCTCAGTTGGGTCTGAATTCCAGATGAGTTTACTTTAACTCTTGCTTTCAATATTAGTATCGTACAGTCAACCTGCAACTGAGCTTTGTCCCAGTGTAGGGACGTGTTTTCTGTTTACACCCGTTGCAGTTGCTTGTCGTAAACTAGCTGATGAGATTCTAGCTGTGACATAATCAATGTGGTCAGGAATACACATTCATTTAAATTTTTTATCATGTGGTGGAATCTTTGGAGAGAAAAAAAAAATAAAAACCCCAAACCCTGATCTCAGAAAGTTTGCTCTTGCATTTGTGTAAATAGTTTTTATGGAGAGGATTTATTGCTCCCTTAAAACACACAGAAAAGGAATGATCTATTTCTCTACAACTTTTTTAAAGCTTTGCTTCACTGAAGTATACAGAATAAGTTGCTAGTGTGGTTATGCTAAAAATAACCACTTTTTAAATTATGGTAAACTTGAGTGTTGACTACTCAAGTCACAGTGTATTTCTTAATGAATACATTTATTTTCAGTTCTAAAGGCATTAAAGCATTGGTATGTTGAGAATGCAAGTAGTTGATTCCTCATTTCTATTTGAGGAGTATGCTTTAACTTTAGCATTCTGATTTTGTTTAGAAAATCTCAAGTGTCATCTTCAAAAGATGTGCACAAACCACTGATTTTAATTTTTTTTTTAACAATAGAATTCAATGTAATAAGGTATGCTAGCATGATTCCAATCTAATCTGGTTACATGACAGAAGTATTTGAACCTTAATCTTGTAAAGTGTTCTTTCAAGGTGATTCTCATTTCTGCAGAAAGGGCTATAGAAAGGGCTTACTTGGTGGGATTATTTTGCAAAAAAACAGAGATCTTGGACCATATTTGAAAAGAACAGGGTGGTGGTGCTATGTGGGAATTAACATCTTTAAACACTTAACACAACTTAGTGGTTTTGTTACGTATAAATACACACATCATTATATTTTAGAAAGTCAGCAACAGTTCTACTTTACAAAGATACAGAAATTAAAATTATTTTAATTTCCATATAACATGTTATCTAACATTGGAAAATTATTGTGTAAATAGAACAATGTCATTAATGCACTGACATACAGCGCATCGAGGTGTTTTATTCTATAAGTGCATCATTGTTTGTGGAGCAGAATTACACTTAAAAAAATCAGGGCATTAAATCCAAATCATTTTAGAAATCTATCTTTATGTCTCTATGGAATTGGAGAAAAATAGCTATGCTATATTTTGACTGTATATGAGGGTCTACAGGTTGGTTGTTTTGGTTTTGTTTTTTAAATAGGTTTTAAAGGCATAACTTCTGAAAATACTCTTAAAGACATGTAGACACCTGTGGTCCAAACAATTTGCTTGTCAAAATGAAACTTCTCTTAAGAAAATAAGTTACAAAGCCATGTTTTGCATTTATGTACTTTAAATTTGGTGTGTATTTGAGGACTTCTTTCTTACAAAACAATAGTCTTTAAATGAGAAGCATACAGTCTTTGAAAGACCTGTGTATCCATGGTGTATGATACGGTGAATTCAAGACTTTGCTAGATGTCATCATGACAGTCAGTCACATCCTTAAACCCAGGTTTAACTTTCAGGTTCTGCACTGTTTAGAAACAAGCAAAGATTCTGAATATCTGTGATACAAAACCAGTTTGCTTTAGTCTCTGTGTGCAAGCCAAAATATTTGCAGAATGCTTTAAAGCTTGTCTCTGCTGCAAAGTTGCATGTAAGACTGAAGCTGTCAAGTTAGAAGTTGCTGAGTACCAGAGAGATGAATCCATAGGGAGCATAGTTTGTTCTTTTTTTCAGTGATCTTGAAATACCGTATTTAATAGAAAAATATTAACTGAATCTTCTGTCATTCTTTCTAAAATAACAATATTTGTCTCATTTTAAAATCACTTACATTTAAAATGATGAAGGTGCTTTGAGTCTCATTTTCCTAAAGGGTTATTGTGAAATGATCGTGTATGTGCCAAACCTTAGTCTGCGAGCATCTGCATGGCCCATATATATATATGTGTGTCAATAAGATGCCTCCAAGCATGTGTGCATTCATGGTCTTTCCTGAAGCTACCTGAAGTACGCCAATATGGTGAGCATTAATATACTGGCATTTTAAAAATTCTCTCTCTAACTTTCTGTCTGTGCATGGCATACATTGCAAATAAAAGGACTATTTTATTTGTTTCTTCAGCTGTATTTGTATATTATAGCCCATTGATTGCTGTTTGTTTTCCTGCTTTTGCCACGCTTGCCTAAACAGTTGTCTCCTGACTGTGACCACAGGAGAATTTTTGTTCATAATTGCTTTTTTCAAAATCTTACAATAGACAGAAATCAAGTCAGTTGGCTTTTAAAGCGTTAACTCTGTTTACGAAGCATGGTACAACACTCTTAATTGCTCTCCCTCTTCACAATATTGATGTATGAAGAATCATTTAGCTTGGCCATGGATTGCGTCTACCAAATGTAGTTCACTTAAATTATCTGAATTTAATGCCTTTTTTTTTTCATTTTTAATGAAAATGCTACTCATGAGGGCTTTGCAAAGAAAAAGGCTTGATGTTTTCACAGCAAGATACATGAAGCAAATGTTTTTCAATGAGGTAAGGATCTCTGGAAGATTCTTTTAAGCAGTTTCCCCTTCTCACTATGTCTTATATCAAGACTCTTTAAAAATAAAAAATAATAATTAAAAAAAAACACAAACAAACCACCAAACCCACCTTTTTGTGACTTTAACCTTACAATCATTTAAAGAATGAAAATAAATGTGTTGCTTTTACTTTGCTTGCATGTTGCCGTACTGATTTCAGAGTAGTTGCTTCAAGAAGCAAATTTTAAATCTGTTATTTCAATGAAGCATTGCCATTTCTTGTTTGTATAAAATTGTGTATCAGTAGGATGTTAACCTGATACTCTCTTTGAATCGTTATCAAGGTGACTATTGTGTATGTGCTTTTCAAGCTGAATAAATGTTCCCTTTGTAAATTTGCATTAAAGCTACAGCTGTTAACAGCTATGTTGCTTAGGGCCAACACGATGTATTTATGAGCTGAAGCTCCTGGTGCTTGACTTTTTTCTTGTCATCTTCAGGAAAAAAAAAACCCGTAATTGTGTATGTGTGATATAGCTAATGTTGCCAATTTCCTTGTAAAGCACAGGGCTGCACTGACAAGCAGAAACATATCTGAACTTGCTTGTCTGGAGCAAAGCAACCTCTCTGATTTCTCAGCAGGAGTTGTACCTTGGTGGCATGTTGGCAAAGAGGAAGCAGAACTGGGTTTTGTTCTTCTCGGAGCAGCTGTTAAATTGAACGTGGTGTGTGTTTCCTGTGCGATAAGGTATATTAACTTTAGAGCCCTGAGAATTCCAATAGCTTTTGGAAGATACAAAAGTAGTTGGCTGCTTTGTCACTTCTGGCTGTCGTACATGTAGTTTTGCAAAAGCACGAAGAGATTTATTTCTTAAAATTGAATCTATGTAGTCACCCACTGTATAAGCACTACTTTGTAATATCTTTACGGAGATAGCACATTCCTACACGATTATATTTAAACTGTTTTGGGAGAATGAATAATGACACTGTGGGCACAAATTAATTCAGATTGCACTATAAACTTTTTTACCAGAAGCCTTCATTCTTACAAAAAACTATGCGATCCCTGCACAGAAAAAAAAAACCCTGTAGCTTTAGTGATGCGATGTGCTCTTTGGTAGGTGTCCAAAAAAAGCAGCACCCAGACGGTCCCTGGACCTTTTCCTGACATTCCAGTTGAAGGGGCCCTGGCAGGCCCGCTGGGCACTCGAGGAGTTGGCCGGCAAACGCGCCGTGCCAAGCGTTGCCCGATGCCAGCACCTTGTGTAACTGCACTGGTTTAGGTCTCCCTCGCTTAGATGGGGTTTTTTAACCTGCTGCAGCTTAAATGTTTCTCCGCCCTGCCTAATTTGTCTTTGTTATCTGGTTGCCAGACTGTCTTGCATCTTAATATAATAAGAAAATAATGTGATTTATGGCTACCCAACCCATGTATTAAGTAATAGATGGCTCTGTCTTAATAAATGGGGTATAAAAGACCATATTGTTTTCTTTTTATATTTGTTTGGGAGCAAAAAGTTGTGGTTTTAATAAGTTTATTTTAAGTCTATACTGTAAATACATATTTTTGCAAATATTTAGTTGTTGTATATGTCAAAGGGATAAGTAGTTAGATGAAAATAATCAGTAGCTGGTGTTTATTCCTGTCCGTTTCTGTTGCATCTAAAATACTTGAGTGGAGAGATCCAGAGACTGATAATTATCGTCTTTAGAAGTTTTATCGCACTCTGAAATTCCAGCAAGCTCTTAATTTAGCGAGTTTTCACTTAAGCCTCAAGGGTTTTTCTCCCTGGTTGTGGGCTGAGTACACATTTTTGTGACATGAACGTGTGTATTGTAGAGCACAGCCCCCATGAGCACAAACTAAGGAACAGATGTAGCTGTCGTCCTGTAAACTGAGAGAGTTTCTCCTTTACGCCTGATGGGAGCTATTCCTGAAGCAAATCAGTGCAAACTCAACAGATGATGAAAACTGGGCAAAATGCTGCTGGTGAGGAGTTTAAGCTGGGCACGACAACGGCCGTGTGACAAGCTGAAAAAGTATTGTGGGCTGCTCTGTGGAACTATTTCAGGCTTCTTGATTTGTTAATTATATATTTTTCTAGAGCATTGCTCCTAAAAATACATTTAGTCTAGGTTCCTTTGAAGTCTTTATCTCTCGTCGCTAGTGAACTAATAGAAAACCAAAACCCTGAAAACAAAACCGTGGAGTTTTGGCTGCTTTGTATAGACATTGCCTTTGTAGTTTTAGCTTTATTGAAACATGCAGAAGGTCAATTGTCTTAAACTTGGCTAAAATAAAAGAAAAATTGATTAATAAAGTTATGGGAATTAACTTAGCTATTACAGTGGTGTGTTTGAAATATGAAGCTCTAATTCTGTTAAACTTATGTCAAAGATCATCATTCATAATATTATATGATTAAGTATTTTGAGGGTTTAGATAAGGAAGATGCAGGCATAATAATATTTCAAAAGGATTTCAAAACACCAGGTGGTCTGAAGCTAAGACTTCCAGAATCAGTCTCTTCTGTGCCACCTTCCCTAGAGGAGGGAATTTTAGGAGTCCTTCTCAGAAAGCTGTTTGTGTTGTGACTTTACAGGATGTCAAAAGTACGTCAGTATCTAGAATAGAATATATAGGTATATGGAATAAATACAGGAGAGGCTCTAGAATGAACATGGCTGGCTACACTAGTGCAAGTTGTGCAGAATAGAATATGTACCTGTAGTGGTGTTCCTTGGGCTTCTAATTCTCCACACAAGCATTTATTTGGTCGCCCAGATCAAATGCCGAGAAGCAACACCAGAGCTTTCCACACAGTAGAGATTCCTGAAGCAACATTACTGCTGCCCAACCCGAAGCACCTGCACAAACGCGTTTGTAAGAAGGGTTTGTGGTGTCACTTCACCTCTCAAGCAGGTGATGGTATGAGGAGCATTAGAATGGCTCCAGATCTGAGCTTCCTGACAGTCCGTGGCGTAGCTCAGGTGTGGGTGAAGTAGCGTGGGCCTGACCTGCTTGTGAGAGTGTTCTCACTTCACTCTCGCATCAGGTGTCCTGTGGCATCTGCGAAGCCAAGGTTGTAAACCTTCAGTAGGACTTTTGTAGTCTCTTCTTAAAACTCACTGAAATTAATAAAAATTACTATTTGTAGGGTCTCTAATCTTCAGAATAGTGTTAGTTGTAGCTCTCATCTGTTATGTTAGGAGCGATATGTAAATTCATCTCAGTTTTAAGAGTGGGGGACAGACTGTAAGAAGGTCACAAAGAGCTGCTTGGAATCGGACTTGCTAGATGTGGGGTAAGTTGGACATGCTGCTGCTCATGAGCTCAAGTTTCCCTTTAGTGAAAGAAGAATAATGATACTTGATCCGTTTGTGAGCTGCTTTGTGCTGTAGTGATGAGCAGCATAATAGAAGAACCGAAGAACTAGTCTGTGTTGTGTGGCAATGTCTGACACCCTTCACTGAGCGGTAGACCTGAGGTAGGTATGTGTCCACTCTCAGTATTTGTAATTTGGTGGTTTTGCTCATGTGGTAACTGACTGCTGTGGACACAATGTGTAGGATGCACAGGTATGTAGGGTACTGAGTGCCATACGCCCTTTATTTCCTAACCCAGCCCTTTGTCAAGCCATAGTTTGGGTTTTCCTCACGTAAAGTGGTATTTTCTCCTTGCGAGCTCTGTTGTGGAGACACAGTTTTTGCCTCCTCACTTCTGTCGTTTTATTTTTTGTATCCAATCTGATAAGGCTGATAACCTGCGAGCAGTGTGCGAGGAGAATTTCCTGGCATGAGCCAATGAATTGCTGAGATTGTTATCATTCTGTACTACAGAAGCACCCCGGTTTATTTATACACCGTTTGTCTTCAGTTTCATTATGTGCCAAGAAGAAAAAAGCCAGACTTTTCCTTCAAGCGATTGCTTGTATAACCATTCATACTCTGGGCGTGCGGACGCCTGATACTTAAGCCAAATACTTTTCTGCCCTAGCGATGTTGGTAAGGGTACTTTCTTTCCCTCCTCCCCAGCCTGGAGCATGTGTTGTGTACTCTTGGTTGGAGGATGCTTTCACCCTTGTTCTTCTAACTGTCCAGTTGAGCCAAAGCTATCAAACTTTTCTTTTTAACTGAAAATTTGCTTTCTTGTCTTTGCGGGCATGGCTTTGCATTAAAGGCTGTGGCTTTAAGCTGTTCCAGATGTGTTGGAGCCACTGCTGACCATCAGATGAGTCCTGCCACTGTTTATGCTGTTCAGGAAAAGCCAGTGGGAAGCATTCTGTGAGCAGGAGTTTCAAACCAAGAGTTTGCAAGAAGCATCACCAGCTTCAGATTTTTTTTTTTTTCTGGAAGATTTTTACTTCATCTCGATTCCATACTTCAAGGAGTCTTAATCCTTATGCTGGGTCACCTCAGCTAGATTTTTTTTTTTTTTTTTACATTGGAGGAGAAAGGAAAAGAAGGGAAAAGGTACTTGTAAATAATTCCAGCACAAACTTCGAAAGAACAATTTCTAAGACTGGTATCTGTATCGCTTTAAGACCTCCTGAATTTCTCAGGTGTCTGGTATCTCTCACAGGAATTCAAGACTGGCACCAGCTCCAGAGATACAGTTGCCTAGAAAAGTTTAGTGCTCTGAAACACTACTTGGCTGCGGCTCTTGGTAGATGCCTTGGAAGTCACTTTCCAGCAGGTCATCACCTACTGCACTAGGTACTTCATCGACATTGGTGCCCTCCAGAGCTTGCTCTAGATCCTGGTTTCTGGCAGTTTAGACCTTTTAACAAAGGTCCCATTTCTAATCCTTGTGCTCCTCTCTGGACCAATGCCACCTAATGAAACAGTCTGAGGCTCTGAATGTGGCTCAACCTTCCTTTGCTTCTTGGGGAGACCTATTGTAGGTGGAAAGAGAGGGCCAGGCACAAGAGTTGATCCCCATCTCAGACTGGACAGAGAACGGATCTCGTGGCCAACCCTGCTTTCCATCCCTGGCAGTTAGAGAGCTTTTACTACCCTGCTGTAGCCAGAAGTCTCAGGTTCACAGGAGAAAATCTGGCTTGGGTCCTGCCCGAGTGAGGCTGCGGACCAAATCCCTCTGCCCTAACAGGGCCAGTTTTGGCATCTCCCTTGTCATGTGCAGCATAAGGGATACTGCCCAGCTGCCTTGGGTAAGGGTAACTGAGCAGGCCTCTCCACAGGCTGCCTTTTCTAAAGTAGGAAGATAATGCCTCTGCGCCCATACCACGAGCAATTTGCATTCCAAGCAGCTTGCTCCTTCGGTTTTGCATAAGGAGAATTTCTGCAGTATTATTGTCCCCTTCAGGTCATTCCAAAGGGCTCCTCTTGGTTTTCTCAAGACAATGTCTAGTCCATCATGTCCATTGTAACTTGAGTCAGTACTAGCTTATAATGTCTTTGTTTTCTTTTGTTTCTTCTTGTTTACAGCAAGTTTTGTCAAAAATAACTAAGCAATTCACTAATCAGTAACACTGATCAATTCGGCACTGATCAACATTGTGTTTCAGACGGGCTCACAGATCTTTAAATCAGCATCTCCACTCAAAGCTCCATTCTTTGCCCTCGGTCCATGAGTCACAGGGTCCTCAGTGTTAAATCATGGCTTTGCTTTTCTGTTGGGAGATACCCTAATTAACAGTAGAATGAATGCCAAAGCCAAGTAATTAGGTTCTCTGCTTGAAGTTTAGTCATCTCTTTTCCTCAGGGACATGTTCCTCCCCTTTGGTTCTGGCACGCTGTTTGGTGCCTGAGCTGCTTAGTTAAAAGTTTGTCTGCAGCCATCTTTGCTGCTCAAACGCTATTTTTCCTCCCTCATCCTGCAACAATTAGAAGCCTTAAGGATTTAGAAACGCTTCCTTTCAATCCCTCTTAATTTTCCTCTCCCTGTGTTATTGTAAAATCTCTTTCCTTAGGGGATATTTAGGCTGGTTTAGACATCTGTGAAGGTCAGATTGCTGAGCCCACGGCAACCGTTCTGATGGCTGTCAAATCAATGAAAAGGGTGAGCAACGAGTGCCTTTACCGCTGGCCATCCCCGTGCTCTCTCTGTTTTGACAAAAGTACCTTTTTGCACTTATTTTACTTTTCTATCTGAGGTGACTTTTGTTTGTGCTGATCACTCTGTTTCTTCCAAAACTGCAGATGTTCATGTCTGAATCATCCCGTTTTATCTTGGATATTGAGGAACCTTTTGGTTTTCTATTTGAACACCATGAAACTGGTTGGGAGGACCTTCCATAAGAGAAGTTCGGGGCTCAGCTGTTTTATCTAGAGGTTGTGGTACCAGAGAGCTGGTTGTGACACCACCTATGATGAAAGCGAGAGGATGGAAATATTAAATGTAGTTGAAATACCACCCAGCAAAGCTTGGACAGCTCAGATGGACTGGGTGAGGAAAGCAACTTCTTGGAACTGTGGTTGCATCTTTACCGGGGAACGTGCTGATCTGGGGGCTTCAGGCATGGTGCGGTTTCAGCAGAATGGTACCCTGCTCACTGCTCTCCGAAGGGCTGCAAAATACTTCATCACATTGTTTGCTCAGGTTCAGGGGGTAGCGGGGTTGTCTACCAAGTGAATAGTCTGTGGAAATGGATGTTGCTCCTGGAAAAATGCCGCTTCTGTGACCTGTTCTGAAAATCCATTTAATCAGAGTGACTTTAACGAGGGGGGGAAATATATACACGCTACATCTGCTCCAGACAGAAGGTGAGCAAAGCGCGTGCCGCTGGGTGTTGTGTAAATGGTTGCAAGAGTACTCCGATACATTTCAACTGGGATGAAGCGAATGTGTGCCTTAACAGATAGATTTATATTTTTTTAACTTATTTATTAATTAATTTTCTGAGAAATGTCAAGTTTACTGAAGTCATACTTGAGAGGATGCTTTTCTGTGCCAAACCAACCTCTTTGCAAGGATGAGGAAAAGGCTGGAAAACTTTTAAGCGTATGACTTCACTTAAAGCTTTTTGAACTAATCAGTAAATATGCAAAAGGAGCTTAAAACTTTCTTACAATATTTTCATGTTACAGAATGACCTTCCGAAGCTGCACCTTCATTCTACAGCTAGCTTAATCTAACGTACTTGTGCATATATATAACTATCCAGCTTCTCCCCTCCCACACCTCGCTGTGCAGTTGTTGTTGGTCAGCACAGACATTAGGCGAAAGGCAGACGATGTGCTCGGCACATGCGTGGTGGGTCAAAAGGTGTTGCAATCTGAGGGAAAAGTGATGGGACTGGGATTCCTTCTGAGTTCTATGAGATTCTGGAAGTGCCAACCAGACCTGGGTCGGCACATCGCCTGCGATTTTCTGTAGGGTAGCTTTTTAGATCTAGAAATATGGAATTTGAAGCTGCAGGTTTTAATTATTTGTGTGTATTGTCTTAATTGGTTTATTCTACAATGATTAAATACTGTAGTTTGAGATAGGAAATTACTATGAGTTTACAATGGGGACTTAAGGGAAAGCTTTGAGGGGTTGTTTTGATTTATTTTGGGAACTTGAGTAATTAGACTCAGAAAGGGTGGACTGGGTTACGCAGCACTGCCTATCTGTGTGGGGCTGTGGAGCGTTGGTGGGTTACCTTCTGGGGGGCACCCTGCAGCCCTAGCTGGGGAGGCAGCCTGCCTGTCCAGTTATTGCGGCCTTTGAGCTGCCTGCTTGTGTGCTGTTTGCGCAGAAGCCATGGATGCGGAGAAGGTGCGTGTTCACCTCTTTCCTCAAAGTGTCTCACAGCACGGACGTGCTGTCCCAGACCCTGGTCTGTGAGGCCACAGTCCTTCAGGAACACAGTTGTGCTTTGTTCCCTGTTAGCATTAGGTCACTCGTCCAAATAAGAGATTTCTTGTTGTGCGTTTGCTGGAGGAAAGCCTGAGCCTCCATTATTCCTTGCTTACCACATCTGGCTTGGGACCCAGTGCTATTTGGTGGCCTGTTACACTGCGTCTGTACTCATCCTCTGTGTCATGTTATCACGTTACGGGCTGACTCAGCTGGCTCTTTGTCCTCAGTAATTCGGCTAGGATTGCGCTCCCACGTTCCCTGTTGCTCCCAGTTCTTCTGAGGGTATTTACAGTCAAACCAACGTTTTTTGGGATGACACACATGATTGTCCTGGAACATGTTTGTCAAAAGCAGTCATGCGTGGCCACAGGAAAGGCCAAACGCTCAACTCACACTGTTATGGAGTTGAGGTGGGCGAAGGTTCAGCCTGGCATCTGCCAACATATGGAATGGGCTTTGGGAGACATTGTAGGTAATTGTTGTTTGTATAAATTTCTCCCTCAGGACACACCCCAAAGAGTTTTGATTGTGATGCCAGCAATCACTCATGCAGCATCCCAGGGATGATTAAAAGAGGTCACGCAAACGTGAAGCGTGGTAACTCACCTCCATGTGTTATCACTTGAATGAGGTCCTATGTTTCTCTGTGCTTTGAGTGTATAATTATGACTAAAAATGTGGACATACTTAAAAATAAACTCGGATTTTTTTTTCTGAAGCTGACACGGAGACAAACAGTGTAAGCAATTCATTGCCTTTTCTCTCATATAGTGATTGTTGAAATTTAAACAGACTAGACCTGCTGTTCTGGTGATGATACTTGCTGGGATTTTTTTTTTTAACATTTGTTTAGTTAAGATTTATGTAAAATTTACTTATCCAAAAAATGTTAAATGTGTATATAGGAGGAAACCTTCAGAAATTGTAGTTTTTTAAAATTACAGGTTAGTAGCTGTGACACTAGTGCTTTGCACTGCAAACCAGAACATACCTGCATTGCCGTTCCTAATGGGACTACTCATTTGGGATGAAATCTCATATTTGTAAATCCTATTTATCGTGTGGAACAGTAATGCCCTTTAATAGCAACACCTGAAAAGTTTAATCTGTAAAGAGACACATTAAAACTAGTGAGAGTAGTGTAGTGTCTTTTATTGTAAAAGGCAAAGAAAAAATCAATTAACCAAACAGTCTTTCTGTTAACAGAGCTAGAGATAATAGTCTAAATATGTGTCATCTTTACACTGAATTTTGTTTGTGATAATGAAGGAAGTCAGACTGCTCTAACCTTGATTACTTCTGAGTACACAAAGCCCCAGTAGTGTGTGTTTCATGTTGAGGGTTAAAAAAAAATTTTTTCAAGCAATCTGCATTATTTGCAGATTTTTTTTCAAGTCTCTTCTGAAGGCAGGGAGGCCTGAAAATAGTGAATTCATCACATAGAAATTATGTTAGTCTCCAGGCTTGATACCTTAAAGAGCATAATCTGGCTGGTTAAACTAGAAGATACTCTTAGATATGCAGATACTCTTCCCTAGCAGGACTTGGGAAGTGATCATCCCCCTGTACTCAGCACTGGTGAGGCCTCACCTCGAGTACTGCGTTCAGTTTTGGGCCCCTTACTACAAGAAGGACACTGAGGTGTTGGAGCATGTCCAGAGAAGGGCTACAAAGCTGGTGAGGGGTCTGGAGGACAAATCTTATGAGGAATGACTGAGGGAACTGGGGTTGTTTAGCCTGGAGAAGAGGAGGCTGAGGGGAGACCTTATCACCCTCTAAAACTACCTGAAAGGAGGTTGTAAAGAGGTGGGGGCTGACCTCTTCTCCCTGGTGACAAATGATAGGATGAGAGGAAATGGGTTCAAGTTATGCCAGGGGAGGTTCAGATTGGATATTAGGAAAAAATTTTTCACTGAAAGGGTTATTAAACATTGGAATAGGCTGCCCAGGGAGGTGGTGGATCTGCCATCCCTGGAGATGTTTAAAAAAAGGGTAGATGTGGTACTTGGGGACATGGTTTAGAAGTGTTTTTGTCAGGGTAGGTTAATGGTTGGACTTGATGATCTTAAAGGTCCCTTCCAACCTCAGCAATTCTATGATTCTATACGCTGAATGATCTGAGGTAAAGGAGAAAATATTCTGGTAAGTGTAAGCGTGGAGATAAGCAGAGATGTAGTACTGTTGTAGAGACGCTGTTATCCTTGTTACGGTGGCTGAATGCTGACAACAGCTTTTTTTCCTGAATTCAGAGATAATTCACATCCCCTCGCACCTGAACTTCTCGGGGAAACCTTAACAGAAGCCGGGGACTGCCGAATGGGTGCAGAGAGCATTGTTCCAGTAAAGTCAGCCTGTTACCACGATGATGTTTAGAGGCTCTGAGGAAACTGCGCTGTGGGCGGCTGGGAACAGCCTGTCTCAAAGCTTCAAGTTTTCTTTGCCTGTCAGGTGTGTGATTCCAGCAAGGCAAAACGACATTCCGGAGAAATTTGACAGGAGGTGAAAGGCCCAGGTCAGTAGCTGTTGCACCTAGACAGGTTTTTAAGCTAGTAGAAGCAATAGTAAGCCCTCCCAAAGAGATCATTTTGCTATCGGAAGAAGCTGGAGAGCACAGTACACGCGCAACTGTTATTTCAGTCTACTTCTCCCTCCCCACCTCAGTTTGACTGTTTAAAACTGCTAAAACCCAAAGTGTTGGGGCAGTTACTAACTGGACAAGGAGGGCTGCAGCTTAGCTGGCCCGAGGACATTCAATGTGGTTGCTCCTTGCTCTTAATTCTCTGCTTTGATGTCTCCTCTGGACTGATGGTTCCATCGAATCCCTGGGTTAGGTACAGGACAGCTTTCTTCTCTGTGGTGTGCTTGCTGGAAAGCCTCTGAGTGGTCATCCTGCCACGAAGATTCCATGCCAGCCCCATGGAAGGACCTCCTCACATGCATGTTTGGAAACGAGCCGGGTACAAGACTGTTTGCTTCACTTTGCTTCTCTCTACGTCTTGGGAGCCCGAAACCACAGTTGCTGTCAAAGGTTCTCTGCTCCAATTGAGAGTTTTCTTCAACAGTTATTTTTCTCAAATTCTTTCCTGTCCCTGACTTTCATAGTTTGTTTTTTTTTTTTCTTTAGAAAGTTGTAATTCTATCAGTGAGTTTTGTTCTCTCTGTAAATTAGAAAGGAGGGGTTTGCTAAATGGTACTTTACTGTAGGTATGCCTGAATTGCTGGCCCAAACCTTGCCCTGACAGCGAGGGACTGCAAGTTGCATCTGTACTGCATATGTTTCATGGCTGATGGATCTTCTTGTACTGACCAGACTTTTAATATCAGAAACGGTTTGTCAGAAAACATAATTTCCCTTTTCAGTTGAACACGTACAGCTGTTGCAAACACTGCTGCATGTTGGTACCAAAAAATACCACATTTTTCTTCTACAGTTTGAACGGGAAATAATTGTGGTTTCTCAGATGCCCCTTTGAAGCGGCGGTTGTTTATAGCTGACTGACTTTAATAACTGTAATTGTATGTGCAGTCCTGCTCCAGCTGTGCACTGGGCACCGTGAGTCACTGTCCAAAAACATCCCTGAGGTTCAAACCCCTCTTAAAAGAGACAGTTCTAAAATTCTCCTGAATATCCTCTGCTCTGTTATCAGGAAGTCCCCTTCTGGTCAGGCAGCTATGTTGTGGCCATGTTAGATGGGTCTCCTGGAGTTTGCATAGGCATACCCTACGTTGAGTGCTCCCAAGCCGGAGCCGGGGACAGAGGAGCAGGCTGTCCCCAAGGAGCTGTGGCTTGGCCAGCGATGGGTATGTGCGGTGATCTCGCCCCACAGCACAGTGGATAAATATGGACATCACACAGGGGCCATTGCTTGAGTCACCAGTGTCACCCGGGACCCTCTCCTGAGGGAGGCCTGGGGAGCCTTCCCACCTCTGCTCACCCTCCTTGTGCAGAGCTGCTTCTGCCTCTCTGCTCTGCTCCTCACTGCTCTCCCTCCAGCGTTTTCCCTAGTAGGTGAATTTGTTATAAACACCAACCGGAAAATCCAGGAATTTGTCCACTTTGTCAGAAGAAGCCACAGCTTAAATACCCTTGTATTAGTGTTGTAAATCTCGCCAGGCTTTATAAATTCCTTTGCATCAGTGGAACTCAAATCGGTTGATTAAGCAGTTAAGTATTGCTTGGTGTGGCTGTAAAAGTAAAGAAATGGAGGCAGAAAAGTGGAGTTCACCTCGTGTTGCCAAGTGGCCATTAAGAAAGCTGGAGAAAAGGAGGTTATCCTCTTCCCGCTCTCTTCCCAGCAGCTATTGCCGTGCTGTAAATAAAGTTTAAATACTTAAATATTTTTTAAGTTCCTTTAGAATAATTATAATAAATGCCACCTTATTTCATACATTTCCTGCCTACATAGTGTATTTACATATTACATGTAGTTGGAAGGTATTATTAGAGATCCCTGTTCAGGCACCTGAGTCATAGCACCTTTAACTTGCCACCATAAATAGGCATGTTTGACTGAGACTGCTTGTGACGTGATGCCTCAGCCTGTGCACTGAAGGCTCTGCCTCCTACTGATAGCTAGGGCAGGCCTCAAAATCAGACTTCTACAGCAAAATCCCATTTGCCTGATGGCTGGCAGATGTTTGCACAGGCTTGGGACCTGAGTCTGACCGTCAGTCCATTGCTGGCCTCATCAGGTGGGATTAAGATCACCTTCAAGTCCAAACACCCATGAGACATCCTCCAAGTGAAGCCTGGTGGCACCCAGGGGATCAGTCATTGTGGTGCCAACAAGACTGTCCACCCTGCCTGCCTGTCATAGAATTGCCTCGTTTGGAAGGGACCTTTAAGATCATCGAGTCTAACCATCAACCTAAGACTGCCAAAACCACCACTAAACCATGTACCTAAACCATTGCCTATATCACCAATGTTGGAGGCCACCTTCTAAGGCTCTGGGAGATTTCAAAGCGCTAGGCCTGTGCAAACCAGCTGGCCAAAGGCAGAAGTGAGGCACTTCAGTCTGAGTTTCTTCTGTGCCGAGGAATNGTGCAAACCAGCTGGCCAAAGGCAGAAGTGAGGCACTTCAGTCTGAGTTTCTTCTGTGCTGAGGAATGTAGGAGGTAGGTAGGGAAAGAGCTGTTTGAAGGTATCTCAACCAGTCAGGTCTGAAAATGGACTCTATAGTGCTACTATCTGTACTAATATCTATTTGAATTTGCAAATACAGGACTTTATCTAAGAAATGTCAAATCTCTCTTGCCTAAGCTGGGAATGTGGCCCAGGTGCTACGTGGGTTACCTGATGCTTTGGGAGGTCCTTGATGGTATGTGTGTGAATTGCACCTACTCAGTACCACCCATTTCCCCCCAGTATCAGACTTATGTGAATCCGCCATGCAACCTTGAACAATAAGAGGGTAAGACTTTCCAAAAGTGTTATATTCTGACTCCTCCGAGGTTATTGTATGCACTGTAGTGCACATGTGCCTTGGATTCCCATTTTTTTCTGGTAAGCCTGAATGGATTTACTGCATGGTGGTTCTAACCACTGTTGGACACGCAGAAGTCCTGGGAAAACATGCACAATTGTTGTCCATCTGGACAGAAACTCTGAGTGGGAAAGAGGTAATATTTTTTTTTTTTCCTAGGGGATGCTGAGTGTATTTGGCCCGTAAGTGCACACCTGCATCTGCTTTGGTTAAAAAGTCAGTCATAAACATTTTCCTGGGTGATGTGAAATCAGATCTCATCAGATGTGACCCAGTTGTTTGGACTGCAAAGAAATGTTTGCTGTGGACTCCAAGAGATGAGCAGCAGTCCTGGAAGGCTGCTGAGCTCAAGCTCTGACTTTTGACAGAGAGCTGTCTTGACTATGATGCAGAGCAGGATGTGGTTTCTCAAGCAGAATAGCCACATTCTTGTAGGAGGCTACAGGCAGAGGGAATTTTAATTTTAGTTATTGAACATGGAATCACTTATCTGCTTATGCAGCTCTTAAAAGGGAAGGAGAGCATGGTCATTCTGTGCAGTCCCTTGTGTAATAGCTCAAGTTGTCCTTCACACAGCCAAGTGGCACAGCGTGTGAGACCTGCAAGAATCAAGTAGACCTTACACTTGGAACTGGCCTGACCTCACGCCACTGCCTCCCAAACTGCACATGGAAATCATAGGACTTCTATACCGTTAGTATAGTCTTTGCTGGGTCTCAAATGATTATTTTTTTTTTTCAGGTTAGCAATCTATACAATGAATGATATCATAAAATTCTGTCTAGCAAAACCTGCTGCCAACATTTTAAAATATCTACCAAATCCTTTTCCCATTAAAGCAGTCTTGTTAAAGTTGTCTGCTCCAAACAGAAAGATGATTTACTGAATTCTTGGTTATGTGGTTTTCCTCCTCAGATTTCTGTGAAAGCATGTGTTTCACAAGGCATATCGAAGTTGTCTCATGGGCAAAAACATGTAAACAAACAGCATGTCATTTTCTTGAAATCCCCTGTAAAATGGCTAGCCGTGTTGCCTTAACTGTGCAGACGGTTTTCAGAGGCATAAGAGGAAAGGAGGATTTTGCAGTCACTCCAAGCCTGAGGCTGGGGGGGATCCAAGCTGTGCCTGTGGCTCTTCAGTTGCCCATCAGGAAGTCACTCAAATGTGCTTTCTATGCCTCCGTTTCCCCTTTTGGGAGGCAATGACTGTGTAAAGCATCTGGGTTCTGCTAATGAAAAACCACATTGCTGGGTTGACTCCTTAGGTCTGGCCATACCTACTGTTGTGATACATAATCCCGGTTCACGCTCCTGGGAAGAGTTCACAGCAGCACTTAAGGATGTGAAGTTTCTTGCCCTGGCTCCACATTCAGCTCTTTCTCCAATACATGGAAGGGAGAACAAGCTGTCTTATTCCTTGCCTTGATTCCCTGCCTGGTTGTTTAGGGTGAATCATTAACCAAGCACTTGAGTCCAGCAAAGCAAAAATGTTTTTTTGAGTGCCTTTCGCAGACTGCACGGAGCCTTGGCCTTCTGCAAGAGGAATGGCTCCCCTCTCCCACAGGAGCAAAAGCACCACCGAGTCCCTCTGCTCACCAGCATGCCTTAACCAGACCTTGCACTTCCAGTACATTTATATACTGAAGTACAGTGTGTGTGTGTATATATTGAAGTCCTGGTGTTGCTCCTGCTTTGAGGTGAACATGTCCTGTGGAAAGGAGTTAAGAAGTGTCCTAACTTTTCCTTTGATTTGTCCTTCAAACTCATGAGTTTTTTGGTAAAAGGAACAATAATCCTTTTCCTAGCAGCAGTTAATGAACTGAAACTTCTCTAGGGTGATGCTGACATGCCAGCTCTCTGTATGTGGGAAATGACGTCTGAGGTCCCACAGGAAAGGACTGCAGAGTCTGCTGAAGATCACGGACAAGATAACCTTCTGCAAAAGGTGGGGTGGTTCTGTGCGATGGCTGCTTCACGTGTGTTTTTCCTCCGCAGATCTTTCTGCTTGCCTCGAAACCATCGCCTTGGTGTGCTGGGCTGTAAATCCCTGGGGACAGTGATGAAGGAACAGCGTGGTCTAGATAAACTCCACTTAACACGCTCATTCAGATGGAGGTTGATTGGCTTTGTCCTTTCTCCCTGAGCCAAGACTGAAGAATTACTGAAATGCTGCAATATTATCAAGCGGGTAAGTGCTTTCATTGTAAATCTGTAAATCCTCTTAACCCCTATTTGTAAGAGATGAATAGGAGCCCTGCGAGCCCACCTTCTCATAGACCATCAGTCCCATTCATGCCACAGATACAATGCAAGTACTGATTTCTCCCTTTTAAATGCAAGAGTATTTATCTGTCAGTCCTCAAACCCTATTTCCATGATATAAGGAGAGTTGTCTGGATAATTAAGCTAATACAGTTACCATTGCATCATTTTTAACAGTTGTTCTCGTCTGTGCTTTTAAAGTGAATGGCCTTGATTTTGCAGAGAAGTCAGTGAGGTGCCATCTGAACACAGGGGTTTGGGTGCGTGAAACTGTTTGCAGAATGAGGGCCTATATTTATATTTCTTCTAGAAAGTCTCACTATACTGCACACAAACCCCCTGTAGAGAGTTTTACTGAAACGGCATATTCAAGCCTTCGTTATTAGGAGATGTCAGCAACGAGACTGCCTGTTCGACATCAATTCTTCCAGCTGTGCGTCTATGTACTGCAATCGCCCTGATTTATTTGGTCGCAGTTCGTTTTCTGCAGCGTCCTCTTGCCCGCTCAGTGGTCGTGGCACTGGGGTTGGACCCGGGCTGTGTGGCAGATGGGGCTGTGGTGTGTCAGACCTATGCTCGGGCTGTCACAGGGACCAGCCAGCCGAGGAGCGGCAGTGCCTGTCTGGTGGGGCAGAGGTGCTGAGTGTCCTCCAGCCACCAGTGGAAACTGCTGCTCTTGTTGGCTCTCTGAGGGTGGGTGGACGTGGTCGTTTAACGAGGAGCACAAGTCAGTGTTTCTTCAGCTCTTATCAGGTAAACAATTGTCATGGAATTTTGGGCTTGTTTCACATCGAAATTCAATCAAATTTGGAAAAAATATGGAGATGTCAGATGGAAATAGTGGTCTTTCTGGCCAGCCACCCATCCTTGGCCCCTTACCTCCACCATCCAGCCACAGAGGGGCTGTGCAGGCCCAACAAGCCAAGATTAAGGGTCAGCGCAAGCTGCCACCAGCTGGCAGAAAGCAAACCCCTTTCTCACCTGCCTCACCTCCTCTTCCACCTCTGCAAGTCCAGATCTCCATCCCTTGCCAGTCCTATTCCCCCATCCCTTTCCATCTTCCCTCCCCTTTCCTCTGCCCCTGCTAGCTCCCAAGGGCAGGCCCATTTTGAAACAAATCTCTCTTTTGGTCTCAGCCAGTCATCATAGAATGGTTTAGGTTGGAAGGGACCTTAAAGATCATCTTTAAGTCCTTCCCCTTTGCCAGGGCTCCAGGCCCTGTCTCTTCCTTGCTCCTGAGCTCCCTTCATTTCAGTTGCACCTCTTCCTGCGATAGGTCTGCGTTTGACCTCCTTCTTCCCAGCTCAAAGCGAGCTGTGTTTCTGCGGCTCTGCAGGAGATAAGGCACTTCTTGCCCGCAGCAGAAATAACAGGTAACTGCTAGTCTCAAAAGCCTTTACCGAGCCCTTAACTGCAGTTTTTTTTCCTTGTTCTGTAATTTGGCCAAAGTTTGGTAGATTTTAATAGGGATAGACACATTTCTACCACAAAGAGTGCCTCTCTGCCAAATTTCAAAACTCCCCTTCTGAAGCTGGAGATCCTCATATGAAAGGTTGTCTGGATTTATTTAATGTGTGCCAAGCAATATATTTTTCCCATAATAATATTCCTGGAAATGGCTGAACTGTTTGGCTAAAGCAGATGCCAAACTGCTTGGAATCAAATTCTCAGGGCTAAAATTTGGGCAAGTTGAGTAATGTGCCATTTTCTGTCATTGACACCCGGGAAGGAGGAAGAGGAGGTGGCGCGGCCAATCGGAAAACCAACTCCAACCAACAAGTCTTGCTTTTAAGAAACTGTCAGCTTGAAGACAGCGAGGAACATCCCCGTGTTTGTGTACCCAACGTGCAATGCAGTTGTTGCCTTCTTCTTAAATAGTGAACATGGCAACCCACAAGCATCAGTGCTGCTTCCAGCTTACTTGAACTGCTAAAATCTGCCCTGTAAACCATTTGGGATCTTCCTCTCTGCCTTTATCACTCCTGAGCTCAAGGCTGGATCCATACGTGGAATCTATAGGTGTGTATTGGAGTTTGGCCTGAAGTCATCTGTATTGCCACCTTGGTGCTCATATCCCACCTGGGAAATACACCTGCAGAACCCCTCTGTGCCAAACAAGTATGTCCCCTGTGGTGTTTCACCATATAGTTGTATCTTTCGGTTTAAAGCCTTTCCAGGGCTGTGATATGAATGAGGACAAGGCTCATTCCCTCCTCTCTCCTCCATGCCCTGGCTCCTTCCTCTGTTTTTAGGACCTGAGGCAGAGGGACATACAGCTCCTGTTCTCCTTCTGGGGTGTATATATAATGCTTTGGTACATAAATGGATTTGGAAATGCTCTGGCACTCTTTGCTAAACTGGCTTCATCACAGAAAGTAGAGATTTCTTGATACTTCATATTAAATTCTAAAATGTCTTTAAAATTTCATTTGAAAATGAATAAATAAATGACTGAACAAACAGCCCCAGTTACACTCTTAAAAAAAATGGTGTGCCTACTGACCTCAGCACCCCAAGCTGGATTATCGTGCCCTTTCCAAGATTGTGCTGTGCAAATCCTTTCCATAACTTCTCTTGCTCCTTAGCAGTTTTCTGAAACGATACTGGTACCATAGCACGGGCCCAGCATTTTTATTAGCTGCAGAGCTGTGAACATCTCTCTTTATGTATACAGTGTTCGCGTGCTGTGGCTTTGGGCACAGGCTACTTCAGTGTTAGCACGGGGCTAATAATAGCCTCTAAAGACAATTTCAGAAGTTGCTTACCTTTCCCCAGGGAACGGGACACGTCCTTGTGATTTCCTGCCTTTAGATGCACAACCCACTCGCGGGCTTGACTGTGTAGTGAATGCAGTGTGAGAGTCATCCTGGCTTATATGCTTTTTTTTTCCCTTTCCCCCCTCCTTTATGTTCTGCTTTGCCTGCTGAGTCGTTTTCTGCCTCTTTTCTCCAAGACTAGTGATTTCGGCATAATAGTCTGTCTACCCGTGGCAAGTTATTGCTTCTAACCGAAGTAAGGTAGCTGCTGTGCTAGGTAGACCAAACTGACCCTGGGCCTGCTTTGGTAGGGGTTTTTTTTGGTAGAGTTTCTCTTTTGAGAAGAGCACAGCCCTCCTGAGCGTGCCCCCGGGCTTCCTGCGCACAAGGGCTGCTCAGAGGAGCCCCTTGACCCTGCTGCCACTCTGACTGATAACAGCGAGTGCAGTTTGTGTTGGGGCTTTGTTCTCCACTCTACAGAGAGAAACATTAAACTGCAGAATGACTAAGTGCCTTCTCAAAGGCCACATAATGAATCAGTGAATGAACAACAACCCCCAGCAGCTCCAGGCCCCCTTCTCTTCTCTCTGCGGAACAATGACTCTTTCCCTCTATCAAGATGTGCACGTAGCATACGTTGAGTACAGAATTCTGTATTTCAAAAGAAATTTGGATATTAATATTTATATTGTAGCGGTGCCACTGTCCTCCAGGCTCTGTAAATAGCAGCACCACAACAATGTGAATTACTTCTTTTATGCAAAACCCTGGCCAGTGAAATAGCTTGTCAATGCAAAATAAAATTGCTGCACAAAAGTTTGACAGCTACATTCATTATATATGTCAATCAAAGGATCCTAAAGGCTTTATTGTCACCGTACAATGTCTGAACAATCTGCTAGCCCAATATGCCGCAAAGTTATTTTCTCACTACTCCTTTCGTTTAAAAAATAGCCACCAATAACTTTTGTCAAACAGTCTGAGAAAACTGCACGAACAGTAGAGAAACCTTAGATTTTCTTGGGTGTCTGTGGGCTGGAGGCATTCCAGGCTTAACTCGCTGCACTATGCTAACATATCACAGTGCTTACAGTAGATGAGTTCTGATCAGAAACACAGGACACACAAATTAAATTACTGCACAAAACCCAGAGCAGGCTGAGACGGTGAGCATGGCATGCTGAGTCAGAAATGAAAAGTTACTCCAAAGAGAAGTGAATTTGACCACTTAACCTGCTTTTTGTCTGCTTTTGCCAGGTATCAGATATTCAAGCTCCTCTGTCCCAAGTCTCCCCCAAGGTTAGGATCGGCGTTTTAAATTGTCCCGAGTTATTTTCTGAAACGTTTTGATAAGGTCTTGCTCTCAATAGACTAGCCTATAACTTGGGGGAGAGTTTTCTGTTTGATTTTCTTTTTCCAGCATGCTCTCCTCACTGAACCTGTCAAAACCCAGCCATCGGTTATCACTTCATTTGTTGTAATTGGGAGCAGGGCGGGTGGATGAGAGCGTGGCTGTTTCCCCAGGAGACAAAACCAGCCGGCAGGTGCTCTGGCAGCAGCGATGCTGCGCCGGGGGCTGCAGGGGGTCCCTGCACGCCCCAGGGCCAGGCCTCTTGGGTTTGCCCAGTTTTGGGGGCCCAGATACCACCAGCCCTCCGAGTCCTCTGCGCCTTCCCAGCAGATCGCAGAACAGCCGCGAGAGGGAGCCTGCACAGCTCCGTGAGAGGCAGCGCATCCCCCGGCCGCGGAGCCGCTCCTGCATCCCCCGGCCGCGGAGCCGCTCCTGCATCCCCCGGCCGCGGAGCCGCTCCTGCATCCCTCGGCCGCGGAGCCGCTCCTGCTCCCTCCTGGTCGCTCTCCCCGCTCGAGAATTGCCCCAGCATTGCCGGCGAAGTGGCTTTGCTTGACAGTGCTGTTGCAGCAGGAAGGTTACTGGCAGTGCTGGGTTGATGGTTGGACTTTATGATCTTAAAGGTCCCTTCCAACCTAGACAGTTCTATGATTCTGTTGTGGGAGTTCATGTAGCAGCAGCCTCCTTGGAGAAGAAATGCAGCATCGTGGTCTTGTACCACGACAGGCCCTATCAACTATGATTTATGAGAGTGTCATAACTTGACCAGCTTTAATTTGCTCTGGGCTGGAGCCTAATTTAAGTTCCCAATTCAAAATATTTTGGAGGTTGGTTGTTTCCTCTCAGCAGTCAGCTTGGTTCTTAGCGTGTGCTGGTGCGTGGCTTTGCTTTCAGACCCTGGTCACGGGTACCGCAGCAGCAGAAAAACCTCAGGAGGGTTCTTCCTGCACGCGCCTCCGGCTGCGCCTTGCTGGTGGCTGCTTTTGGGATGAGATGCTGCTTTTGGCCTGGGCTAAAGGGCGCTTTTCATCTGCTGACCTAAAAGTGTTAAGAATAAGCCTACTCTTATGTTTGGAAGTGAACCACAGGGATGCTCTGCGAGGATGCACACAGAGGAGATGTTGCAACAGGAGTGCTGATCGTGACAGCTAGTGTTTCTACTGAAAAAGCACGGTGAAGAAACGGAAAAATGGAAATGTTTAAAGAATTGTGGTGTTAATTCATGTGCTGAGAGAATTGTGCTGCCCACTCACCATCCCCAAAACTGTGTGACATTTCCCTGAGGTGTGCTGTTTGCTGCTGTGTCATGGACATGTGTTTGATCGCAGGCAAAATTAAGCATGTTTTTGAAATCAACAGACTCCACAAGGAACTTCGTGGTACGTGGGAGTAAAATACATGGACCAACACTTTCCGCAGTGTTGAAGTTTGTAGGTTTTGGTGTGTTCTCTCCCCATACAGCATTGCCCTCTTTTTGAGGTCCTGCACAGAGCCCTTTTATTAACGTTTTAAGTAATTACCACTGGTGTGGCAATGGCATAGAAGTCCTTCAGTGCAACTAGTTTGTGGCGAGCACCAAATGTCATGCAACAGCGTGTCTGTTACCTGAGACAGAGCTGATAGCCAAAACAACCACTGTCTTTCATTTAATCTTTGCAAGAGTGAAATCCACTGAGCATAATTAGGTGATGCTGACAGGACACAGAAGGCTTTCTGAAAGCAGAGTGGTCTGTGCTTTTCTTGCTAGTCCACCTCTGGCCAAGGACAGGCTTTGTAGTGTGTGGGTGCAATGACAAAGACATTGCAAAGTCTTTTCCTACTGTGGTAGGGCTGAGAGCTCCAGTCGCTACACTTGGTGCTGTACGCAGGAAAAAAACAACCCTACCCAAGCCTGAAGCCTCAGCCACGAGCATCAGTTTGTTCAATCTGACCCTAAAGGAAACCTTCCTGAAGGACCTGGGGATGCACCGAAACGAGCAGTGAAGGAGAGGCGTACCCAGCCTCTGCTCCTGCAAATGCAGAGGTAGCGGAGACTTCCAGGGGGGATAAACCCCCCGAGTGCTGTGCTTGCCTGTCTTGCTTCACCGCCTCGTGGGAAAATGTTATGAGTCCCTCTGCCTGTGCGATTGCTCACACTTCTGCACCCGTGGACTTCATCCATAAACAGCAGAAAATATGTACTGATGCTGGGATGGCTTTTGCCAGATAGGAGCTGTTTTCTGGTGTTGCTCGCTTTTAGTTGGCATGTGGAACCACTGTGGTATTTTCTCAATGTTTAATGTGACCTAATTGTGCACTTCCACTGTCTGGGAGGATCAGCTCTTCCAGTGTGACAGTTGCCATAAAATTGGTGGCGTTCAGAAGCCTCTCTGGCATTTGCAGCTGGGTGCAAGGCACAAGTTCCTTGATTTTGCTGTATCAGCCCAGCAAAACATTGCGTGGCTGTATGTGCAGCCAACTGCTTTTCATTATGCCTGGTAATGGCTTATCAATGTAACCTCCAGCTGTCTAATTTGCTCTGGGTGGGGGGGAAAGTTTTCTAATAATCTTCATATTTACTTGGCATGTTTTGTTTGAAGCAGATGGAGGTGATGGATTGATCCTCTGGACAAATGGCAAAGCACAAGGAGAAAAAGTGTATGAGTGGCTGCACCATTAGAGGGGGAGCGGGTGTTTTTGGCACTGGGGTCTCACCACTGGCCCTTTGTAGGGTTTTTTTGGTCAGTTATCTTATTGAAACTGGAGCCCACTAGCTTGCTCCTTTGAGCACGGCCAGCTGTGCCCATAGTTATCTCTTGCTGTCACCTACAGCGGAGGGGAAGGTGCAAAGCTCTAACAAATGAGAGGGATGGAGGTTGCCAAGGTGATCGGCACCTCCAGCTCAGCCACACTGTGCCTTCCTTGTCTACCCCAAACTCAGGGTGCCAGAGCCTCCCCATTGCACCGCATGCCTCCTCCCAGTGGCCAAACCAGTGAGTCCCTGCATACTTTTGGCTGAGCTGGGAAACAGTCCTTCCCAAGCCGCTGCAGGTGCTGGCATCGAGCAGCCCTGGGTCCTCCACGCAGGCTGGCGCTGAGGCTCTGCCCTCCCTGCTGGGACCATGGGTGCCACTGCCCTGGCAGGCAGCTGGCAAGTTACGAGATATGGATCAGCATAATTATTTTTTTTTTTTTATGTTAACTTGTGCAGCTGTCCTGGAAAGGGTTAGAAATCAGTTCTGGAAAAGGCTGCAGTAGTTGCTGGTGAAGAGTTCTGCTGTGTCCTTAATTATTTATGAGCATCAGGACATCATGTTCACCCTCCAGTGGTGAGAAAGGCTGCAAATAATCTAATAAATTACGCATGCAAATCTACGCTTTGAGTAGGTTTGGTTGCAAGTTCTGAAACTTAAAAGTGAGGAAATGTCTGATACAAGTCTACTGCTTAATATTTTGTATTTCAGGCAGTTTGTTTGGTCAAGCAGTTGGACTAAATGATCATTGTAGGTCCCTTCCAATGGAAACATTCAATTCTGTTCTGTTCTATATTGTATTCTGTTCTATTCTATGTTCCTGATGGTACAGCTGCCTCCTACAGGGTCACAGATTTGCTTCCTACCCCTGCCCCGGTGGCTCCCACCACCTTTCGCTGGAGCAGGTGCTGCTGAGGGAATGAATTGGAGGCAGGCTGCTGCCCGTGGGACCCCTGCCTGACGGCCTTGGAGACGGGCAGGGCTGCAGGAGCACTGCGGAGGGGTTACTGGTTTTGGCAGCTGGATGGTGTCAGGAAAAGCAGGTTTCTCTCCCTGCCACGGGTTTCCAGGGGGCTGCCGAATAAGTCAGGGAAGCCAAACCAGCTTCTTGGGCTCAGAAACTTCTGTCGTATGAGATGTGCTAGAAGCAGCAGTCCCTGCCCAGAGGGGAATCTGAAGAGACTTGCAGGAGATGTCATTTGCCATGTCCTCAGGGAAACCAGCCTTGTGGCACAAGAGGGGGTGTTGTCAGACCACTGGTATGCACCATCCCCCAGGCAGGTTTGCACAGTGCACAGTACACTGAGTCACCAACACTTCCTTGGGACTGTTACGCTCCCCCGCAACTTAGTCTACTGTGTTGCAGAAAAGCTTAGAGGCTTCAACAGATTTTTTGAAGTCTTGTTGTGTCCTGCATCATATATAGAAGATCTAATCTCTGCCTCAAACTAACTCAATCTAAACAAGCTGCTATTACACTGTATCAAAGGATACTTCAAGATGTTCATCCATCTTGAGCTGGAATATGGAGTGCCAGCATACAGAACTCAGTATTGTTCATTTTCACAGGTCTCTGAATGTTGGCGATGTCAATGGTTCGATGTGGCAGTCTTGCAGTGCTTAAACCACTGCTTCCACCTCAGCAAACCCAGGTTCAGAGCATTTCTGAGATGTTCTGGTGCGGTGAGAGAAGAACTCTGGAGGTCGCAGCTGGAGAGAGGGAGATTCCAAAGGGACATCACTCCTGACGGACAGCAATCTCTGCTCTCCACCAGCTGCCAGCACTGCTGATCCACACAGGCTGAGCTGGGCAATGCCTCGTTCTCCACAAGAAGAAAAAGAGCAGGGAAAGCTAATTGCCAGGTAAGGTTTTTAAGTGTTTCGTTCTCAACTGAACCAAGAAGTATCAGCTGATGAAGTCAGAAGCTTCAAAGCCGAAAAACTTGTGTTTCGTAATACCCAGCAGAAGAGAAGGGGGGATTAAAACAGAGATTAGTCCACTTCGTATCTTTGAAGCTGGATGCGTGCCTGTAGCTGTGGTTCCAAATTGCGTCGCAAGCTGGAAGGCATGTGGATGGGAAATCTTGCGAAATATCAGATCTCATAGGATTCCTGCTGCTTGAAATTAGTCATGTTGAAAGATTTGGGCGCTGTCAAGACTTAGTCCTGTTTTTAAAGTGAAGATGTACTTTTAAAATGAGCCTAACTGTTAATTTCATAGAATCATAGAATGGTTTAGGTTGGAAAGGACCTTGAAGATCATCAAGTCCAACCCCCCTGCCATAGGCAGGGACACCTCCCACTAGACCAGGTTGCCCAAGGCCACGTCCAGCCTGGCCTTGAACACCTCCAGGGATGGGGCCTCAACAACCTCTCTGGGCAACCTGTTCCAGTGCCTTACCACCCTCAAAGTGAAAAACTTCTTCCTGATGTTCATTCTAAACCTGCCCTCTTCCAGTTTGAAGCCATTCCCCCTCATCTTATTGTTACATGCCCTAGTAAAAAGTCCTTCCCCAGCTCTCCTGTAGGCCCCCTTTAGGTACTGGAAGGCAGCAATAAGATCTCCCTTCTCTTCTCCAGGCTGAACAGCCCCAACTCTTTCAGCCTCTCCTCACAGGAGGGGTGCTCCAGCCCTCGGATCATCCTCGTGGCCAATTTGAATTGAGTCTTTACATAGCACCTCTTCCAGCCGCTGCAACAACACCTCTTAGCGCAGCTATAAATAAATAGTACCAAGTATTGTTTAACATGTGCAAAGGTAATGAATATTCCCAGTACTGAGCCACAGTATAGTCTCTCCTGGCGCTGCTTGTGCTTACAGGACCTGTGGAAGCATCTCTGTAGCAGAGCAAGTGCCTGTTACCCAAGCATGAGCCGTGGTCAGCATGGGCTGTTCCAACATGTAACTCCTTTGGCTGTTAAGAAAAAGGAAATTAATTTTTCTCTTTGTGGACTATTTCTTCCACTTATTTTATATTGCTTTTAGTTAAAATGCAAATATTTAGAGGACCATTTTCATGGCACAGTGATTTTTTTTTTGTTTAAATACTTCTGTGCGAAGGCTTTGTGGGTGGCTTGATGTCCTTCGTACCATGTTCTAATATAATTTGAAGAACTTGAAGATCATGAAGTTAAGCACTCAAGCACTAGGGAATATCAGAATGAAAGGAATCAGATTAAATTATGACCTAGGTAAACTCAGTCCCTTGTATTGTGTATTACAACAAAGCCTGTGGCTGTGCTGTACGCAGAGAAGAGCCGTGCAATGTGCCAGTGCAGCCAGATGTCAGAAGATTTAGCCCTGCACCTTGAGACAAGGCCCCCTTGGACATGTATGAACTGGTGACTGCTTTTCACCAGGCTCATGGCCTGATCAGGTTTGGGAATGCCAAAAAGGGCATTCCTCACTGTGGTAGTCTGTGCCAAATCCCAGTCCTGGGCTTTTGTATTTTGGAAGCGATAGGACTTTCCAACAAAATGGGTAAAGTTGTGGACAACTTCAACCTGGTCAAAACAGTCCATTTCAGAATCTTGTCTCGGTGATGACTGAGAGGTCTTTGTTGATTGCAAAGAAATATCTAATTGCATCAGACATAGTATCAAAATATTTGACTATATCTTGACAAAGTTATAAGTGGCTGAAAATAGGTGAATGTGATGGGACATACCAGGTAGCTCGTGATAACAGGTGGCCGTACCACCGTCTGCAATAATTCTTTGATACAATCAACTGGTTGAATGCTTAGTATTAATCTCTCAAACTCTATTAATATTTTAGTTGTTTAGTGCTCAGAGGTCCAAATGCGAAGTGCATTTAGGGGTGCAGATTTGATGGCTACAGCCTGCTCCCATCAGAGTTATAAGTTTTGCAGAGCTTCAGCTTTGCATGTCTTTGACTAAAATTAATTGACCCTATTCAAGAAATCTCTTAAACACAGACTTAAACTCTCCTGGGTGTCTTTGAGACTTACCCAGTTAAGCCTTGAAGTTAAATCTGTGTTTCCGTGCATTCTTCAGTATATTTTAGCATCTACCTACTAACTGTTCACATGCTATAGTATTAGAATGAAATTTGGAGTTTTGCTGAACATGGACACAAGATTGGTTGTTTTCTTATTTTAGATATTACAGCTTCTTGGGCCATTTTGAAGTAGGTGTTGTACACAAAATGATGGTGTTCTGTATAATCTATTTCTGTAGGAAAAGCAACATATTTTCCTACCTATTATGGAGCGCTCTGATGCAGAGGACAGTTTATTTCTAGCTATATTTTTTTCTAGCCCTTTTTTTAGTGCTGTCAGTCTTGTCCTGTGTTATTAGGACAGTAGTTTTCAACACCACCCACTCTTAGTTGTAGAGCAATGAGATCATTTAATTTTTCATTTTGTGGGGAGGTTTGCAATTTTGAATTTTTTCATGATACAGGATGGAAAAAAACTCAGAAAACTTCATAAATCTTGCTAATCAAATGATGCATAGTGAATTTTACTGTATTTCAAGGAATTTAAAAAATGTTTTCAAAGTAGAAAACAGATCATTCCATTGCAGAAAGGTTGAAATAATGCATTTAAATCTTACTAAAGCTCTCTGTTATCGATTTATAAACTGATTTTTTTCCCAAATTTGCCACATTTCACTTTCAGCTGCTCAGCGTTTTCCAGCAACTTGCAACAACCCTAGTTGGGTATCATACAAAGTTTCCTTGCAAACAAGCAAGGAAACCTGCAGGACTTCACAGTCAACAAACTGTGACTATTTTAGCTTCATCAGTCATTTTTGTCTTGGTATGAGTCTTTTAGCTGATCTGCCTGTGTCCAAAAAGTGCTTTCTCAACATGTCCTGAAATAGGTGATCTCTTCTTATCCTTCTTTCCACTTCATGGGCCTCGCATCTTGCTCACGCTTATGTTGTGCCAGATGTCTAGAACACATCTGCCTTTCAACAAGCAGTTATGTTTATGGAAATAATGCCTTCTGGAACTGGAAATTTAGGATAACGGATTCAGGAGCCTTCACTAAGTAATACATAGCACAACAGAGCACAGCTTTTGTAAGCACAGCACCCAAACAGATGCAACTTTGGAACCGCTCAGGAATAATTTAGAGCATGCTCTCAAAGCTTGGTTAATATAACTGCTGGTTCCCAGAAGGGATACAATTGTATTTCTTCTGTGCTCTGGCCTTATCTTTGAACCATTTTATATAAATTCTTTACCTTACCCTGATATGTGTGCACATATTTTAAGAGTGATAGAGAAAGCCCAGAAATTAGCTGACTAAAGAAATGCAATTAAAACCAGTCAAGACTGAGCATGTCCCTAGGGGCAGAGGAGTTTTTTTCCCCCGTGCCTCTTTTTCAAGAACATTTATCTTTTCCAGCCTTCACACGTTGAAGTCAAAGAGGACTTGGCATCATCAGAAGTGTGTTTGCATGTAGTCCAAGGATGTTCCTGTAAAATTTGAGATCTAGGTCTTCTAGGAAGGTCTGGGTTTGACTGGGGCTTACTGCAACACCCCAACGCAATGCTCTCACTACAGAGCAAACCGATAATCGTATCATGGATGCACACTCAACATTTCAGCCTTATGAAGTGTGTCATACCAACCAAGCGTGTTTTTCAGACACCTTGGGTCTAACCCTTACCTGCATTTGTAGGATCCACCTGGGACACATGGTGTTCCCAAATCCTCTCAAGAGAGCCACTCAGATAGGGGAAAGCAGTCTTTCTAGCTCTGTAACCTTAACAAAGATTGCAGTATTCCTTCAGAGCAAAATATGCATGACATCTGGAAGCAATTATTCCTTTAAAAATCACTCTCTGAGTCAACATTGAAAATGCACTCAGCACTGAAAATGAAAACTAATAAACACTGAAGTTTCCAGTTATCCCACAGTCTGAGTGACCCGCACTGGAACGAAGTCATTTCTAGAAAGCCTGAGCAGGGTGGACACAAAGCTGGTCTTGGATCCCAAAGCTGACCAAGCTGTGCTGAGACAAAGTAACATTTCTATGAAATCAGATGGCCAGGGAAATTTTCCTTCTGTTGTATTACAGGAATAGGGGGGGAGTACAAGGAACCAGGTCACAGTAACAGGCCTTGCCCATCAAGGAACTGAACGCAGCATTTATGGATTTAGAGCCAAATCATACTTTTTGGTGATATTATGTGTAGTTACCTCACCATTTTAAAACAATCTAATGTAGGATTGTCACAGGGCTGGAAAACCTACAGTGAAAAACTGGCGTGACTGGGTTCTACTGGGCTAGTGAGGGAGCATGGATGCTCTGCCGAGCTTTGCTGGCAAAGTGGGTCTCAGGACATTTCTGGAAAGGGCAGATGCTGAAGCAGATCCTGATTGGTTTAGATCTCATCTGCCTTCAACCTTTCCACAGTAATGTGGAAGATGGCTGGGAGACGATTTCTCCTCCCTCAGCAACATCAAGGTGTGCTCTAGTAGAATGATTTCTAGATTAATTATTTTATACAATAGCCAGGGAAGACTATGTGTCCTCACCAGGCTGTTACTAGCCTGGTTTCCAAAGGAAACAAAAGTTTATCTGATTATACTGTGTCGGGCTGTCTTTTACCACACTTAAAACACAAAGAAAATATTCAGTTCCTTGAATTTTGTGAAAACAGGTGGCTGCATAGAAGGGAGAGACCCAAGAGCAGTGTGAGCTCAGCAACACTCATGGGCAGCAGAGGACTCAGCCCAAAAAGGGGGCTCTGGGGAGCCCAGTGAAGTGCCAGGTAGCCCCAGGCAGAGCCGCAGGACATTCGGAGCCAGCAGCTCCCGGTGGCACTGCCTTGTTTGTAATCCAGCGCTGTCCTCCAAACACTTCTCAGAGGTGGGCCTCCCTTCTCCTCTTCCTCCCGTGCGCGGAAGAGTAGTTTCAGTAGGGCACACAGGCTGCCATGTCCATGCGAAACCTCCCTCTCTTGGGGTCCTTCTGTCCCCTCTGACACCCTCTGGCCTTTTGCACCTGCGTGGTGCTCGCTCGTCTCGGGCTGGCATTGCCGTGCACCTACTGGTCTGGTCTGGCGAGGTCCCTTTTGCAACGCAACTTGCTAGTGCAGCCCATCTCCAGCAACCTGCAGAGCTTGTCTGGGCAGAGGAGGGATGTCGGAGAGTGTGCACTGGGCCTTTAGAACGATGCCCAGTTGCTCTGTTTTCCAATAATGTCAATTTTGCTGCATGTTTTTCTGCCCAGTGCCAGGGGCTAGATGAAGTCCCGAGGTGTTGCACTGTCTAATGGAAGTCCAGTGGAAGTCAAAGGCTTTAAGTGCCTCACTTCTCATCTCAGAGTAGATCAGGGAAAAAGCCCTCATGTTGCTGTGTCAAGCAGTATGATAGATGATTAAACACCCTCTCCTGTTTTCTGTAAGGCAGGAGTAATATTTGTTATCAAGGCTGCAGGAAACCCAACTGCTTAACGGCGGTCATGAAGATCCCCGAGTACCTACTGTTCTCCAGAAGGACTAGGTGGTAGTGCTGATGAACATACTTGTGCTGATAAACATTGTGCCCAATTTGCATGCCAGCTGGATCAGCTACTTACTTGCTATTCTTTTTGCAACCATAATTTTTATCATAAATATTTTCCAGACGTACATCAGTAGCTCATATCGCTTGGCTGGCAAGTCTAAGACAAGTCTGTCTCTTAGTTAAACAGACACAGTTTGTACAAAACGAGCTGACTCTGTACCCCAGAAAGTGGTCATTTCCTGATTCTTTTGAGTCTCTGAGCTCTTTCTCAATACCTACGGTACATCTGCAGACAGATTATGGCAAGAATGTTATAACTCCGCAGGCATTAATGGAGGAAATGGTATTTTGCTAGCTTGCATTATACCTCTTTCCAGTGAAATACCTTTTTAAAAATAACTTCAGGTTTGGTGGGTGTTGGAGGAAGTGGTTGGGACCCCGGTTCTTAATCTTGAGACTGCAGTTCGCAGCTGCAGTAAAACATGAAATGTTGAAATGTGGGTGTCGTTCTGTGTTGCACTTCCATACGGAGAGGATCCGGCAGCGAAGGGTGACTCCTGGGACTACAGAACGGTGACCCGTGTAGGCAAAGCGGGCAAAAAGCAAGATGGGGTATGGGAAGGGAGATGAAGGAAAGACAGAGCTGCAAAGTACAAAACGCATAGTGGGAGGAATGGAGCCGATGTGCAGGAAAAGGAGAGGGAGCAGAGGAGTGGAAGGATGTTAAACCAGCAGAGGAAGCACAGGTTTGCATTGCGTTGCCTCCCTCCAGGAGGCCAGAGCCAGGGACCTGCCGTGCCGGGACAGTCCAAGGCCGAAACTTGTGCTACAGAGGGTGAGGCAAAAGGATGGCAAGGGGCAATGCTGCTCCCCCCTCTTCAGGGGACGGCAGAGGACTGCGCAGGGAAGGGCAGGGGAGGTGTTTTGCCAGTCTGTCAGATTGTCCTGCTCCCAGTGACATTAGTAACAAGATCAAGGATCAGGATGAGATTTCCTCCTCACCCCAGGGCGGCAGGCAGGGTTTTTGTTGTTCTCAGCACCCTGGAGCAAGACTAGCTTCTAAGCATCACCACAGCTTTTTCCCCTGAGGTTTAAGTGCTGTTAAAGAGCATGTGGTGGCTTGTGATGAGAGCAGGAGGCACAGGGTGGAGTTTTGGGGGTTTTGTTTTGGTTTTTTTTTTTCTTCCTCCTGCATTTTCTATCTATTCTATCTATTTCTATTTCATGTCTTAGCCTTACTAAGCAGTTGGTTCACTGGCATTTCTGAACCCCAAACTCCAAACTTAGTTTTTTTCTTCCTTTAAAACTTAAAAAAGTAGAAAAGTGGAGAAGTAGGGAGTACACTGAAGTCCTTGCAGACTCTTTGGTGGAAACTGGTCCAGATCTCATCATGCTTCAGTGTTTTCTTACTACTCATATACTTGTAAAGGCATACTGAGAAGTCCTCAAAGGGACAGAGAATCTGCTGACACGAGTGCAGAGCTCTCACTCCTTTACTATCAACAGGATGCAAGTCCAAAAGGCTCATATAGGCTCTAGATTTTGACTGCAGTAGGTCCCAAATACGAACTGCCTGGCTACTAGTGAGGGGATGAAGAAGAGAATGTAGCACCAAGTACCTGCATTTTACCTTGACATTTGGAGCCAGCTCTGTGACCTGCAGCAGATAAGCTGTAGTCCCTGCAGGAAGCGCAGAAGCTGAAGAAATCTTTGGTGATCACAGCACAGGCATCTTTTCTTCCTGCTGTAGCCCACAGCATCCAACTGGTGATCCAAAGCATATGGCAGACTGGGTGAGACTGATAGGGTGAGATTGCTGGTATCTTTGACTCAGCTGGTTGGAACATGCTGGACAGTAATGCCTTCATCTTTGAATCCCTTAGCTATACAAATGGCTGATTAAAATGAAAGAAAACTGCTTGCAATCAAATGTTGTAGCAGCAGTTTTTTTCTGGTGGCTAAATTCACTTTTTTAGTGTTTCACAGCCAAGCAGTGAGGCATGGGATGACTTTTCTTGCTGCCCTAGCTAGAACTGGACAAACCCCAGCCACCTCTGCGGACGCTGCAGACCCTTCACGCTGCCAACACTCACTAAGGATCCTGTTTTCACATCTGCTCCGTTCCTATTTCAACAGCTAAACAAAAGTCTGATTTTAAGCAGAGACCGGTCCCCCACCCAGTTGTTCTCACCTTCGCATTGTGGTAAGGACAGCTAGTTTGGAGGCAAGCTCTTTCCAAAATCCTTCTGCTTGTTTTGATGCCCAAAGAGGGGGAGCGTTGCTCTTCTGAAAATGCTGACGCCTGCTGCACCACTGCATGGTGGCGTGGGTGGGAAGTGGTACCTTAAAGAAGCTCTTCCTTCTTCCTGGCTCACGCTCTGTCTCCGTGCAGCAGGAGAGCTGGAGAGCTTTCCTCCTCTGTTTACTGTCAGTCGCTCGGAGATCATCACTTACATCACTTTCACATACACTTTACTCTGGGCAGATAAGCAGTGATAAAAGCTTGTTTTATTTTGGTACCTTGACCTGAGTAATTCACTCAAATAATCTGATGGCGCCTAGAAGGCGTGATTAAATAGCTATGATTGATTAAACAGCAATGATGGCTCCAGCTCAACATTGCATGGACATTTCTTTGCACTTTTTAAATCCTGGGCCTGTTGATAGCTGGTACGTTATCTAAACTCTCTTTCACAGGGGTTTGCCAAAGTGCATAAGAGTCCATCTGAGAAATGCTGTGCTTGGGTCATTTTTTTAGATCAGAGGTGCAGTGAAGAAACAGCTTGTCCAGTTCTAAATATAATGTCCTTGACAGACGTGAAATAAGCCCACTGATTAAAATAGCTGCCTAGTTCCCAGTTCAAGATCTTACTGTATAACATCAGCGTTTGGCTGCCCTTCTGATAAACTTGGAGAAGGACCGATTTCCATTTTACTCCTTTCGAAAGGGAAGAGGTTGGAGGGTTGTCATGCAGCAGGAATGCACCGATTCTAAGAATTTCTAAACAAGACCCACTGCATTGCGAATGGCAGCGGGAGCCGGGATTTATGGGGAGATTACTTGGTTAAACGTAGCCTGAAGGAATGAAAAATGAGCAGCCCAAAAAAGAAATTTGTTGAATACCTTGGCAGCGAAATTGAGTGGCCTGATTTATGAGCAATACCGAGTTATCTTTCTGCAAACAGATTTCATAGAGTGGTTTTTCAACCCATGCCCTTTGGAGGGGTAGCTCTTGGTGAGATGTACGGTTGTACCTATTGCTCGTCAAACGTGATGGGACGGGCTCTATATGACTAGGTGGAATGCTTGGTGGATGGTCAGCTGCCGTAACAGGGGTGCTGGTGCTTTCTTACCCTCAGGCCTTCCTTGGCTGGTGGCTGTGGAGGACAGGAAGGAGGACTGGCAGCAGGGGCGCAGAGCCCTGGGGTCCCCGCTGCAGAGAGGGACAGCGAACCACAGGGGGACGAAAATGCCAGAGGTCCCTGCTGAGTCTGAAGGGGCGTCTTGCGAATTCAAGAACAGACTGCAGAGGTCAAAAGGCATTTTGATCCCTTTGCTACAGCATGCACTGCCAGAGGGACAGTCCACCCCCCTGTGACTGGTGGGGTGGCTCCCCTTCTAGGTGTCACCCCCAGTCACACACACGTGTGGCTGGCATAGCCCGGGACAAGTGACAATGAGACTGAAGGGGTTAGAGGTGACAAGTCCCAGCCAACATAACAGTTGTGGATGACACCATGGCCCTATTGGAGTCTCTAAGACTTCTGCTATTGCCTTCAGTGGAATTCCTAATTTTCCTGTGACGATTTTTTGCATGCATGTATGCACCGGCATACATGTGTATGTGAATCCAAGAGCCACACAAAACTGCTTTCCGTTGGCAAAGCATCCCGTAGGTCCCAGTTCCTCTGAAATTTTCCATTCAGCTATCCGCACAAATCTAATACTGCGCATGTCTCCAGGAGTCTTATTTTTGCCCATGTGAAGCTAACTGTCTATAATGAAGTCATGAGTTATTTGACTAAAATAAGAACTCAGACTTCAAAATAAGAAACCCAAAACCAAACCCACAGCTATTTTTTTTCAAGTTCTAAAAAAATAGTATTTCCTTTTTAAATGAATCTCTCACCGCTTAGTATGAACTTGCAGTTCTGCAGGACACAGAGAGCTTTTTTCGGCAGATGCTAAACCTGAAGTCAGTGGAAGACCTAAGCAAGTGGTTAAAGGTGAGTGTGTGCTCAGGCGCTTGCTGAGCTGGGACAGAGCATTCAGTGTTTTCCCGAGTTGTATCTTATGTTTCAAAGGAAGGACCTTTGTTTTGCCACACGGTTCATTTCTGTTTTGCTATGTGCTGAGAGCTCAGGATAATCCCATTTGGAGAGAAGCAGAGAGGAGGGAAGGCTACACTTGGGAAAAGCTATTTTCAGTAGCTCTGTTTTCTCTAACCCCATTTTCCTAATTATGATCAGCTAATGCTGACAGACTGGTTCACAGAAATTAAACCCCATTATATGGTACAAACAAGTCAATGAGGCCTGGAGTCGGACCCTACTTTAACATAAGTAAAATAAAGATCCCCTGTGGCTTTTAATTCCTTTTTATTTAGTTACTTAATTGAACCTGCACTGTTCTTCCTTTGTAATTGATTACCACACAGAAAAGGTAATGAAACAGAAAACTTTATTTTCTCTCCAGTGATTTTTATGGTTATCATGGAAATGTTTTTACTGCTTCCTTTTGGGACATAAAAATTCTCAATATAGGCAAAGGGAAATCAATGTTAGTTAATTGAAGGCATTTACATGGTTGGAAGATTAAAAGTTGTGGGGGTTTTGTTGGTTTGGTTGGGGTTTTTTTCCCCCCGTTTTCTTTTTCTCTGGTAAATCAGCTCAGATTTTTTCAGAATGAGAATTAATCTGGCATTTTATTGTCCCTTTCTTTTCTCAAAGCTGAATCTACAAAGTTTGGGGACCTGGTCCAAAACCCACCGAAGCCAAATGGGAATCGTTCCATCTAATTCAGTGGCTTTGGATCATGCTTTAGAAGCACATAACCAAGGCATATTTATATATGTATACACACACACACAGATGCCTATCTGCTCCACATGCCATTTGTCATAACTGGGATTAATCTCTGAGCAAGATAGGAAAGGAACATTTGGGGGTTTTTCCCCTGGATTTAAAGAAAAGCTGATGTTAATTCCCCAATTCTATTATTTCCTTTAAATCTCATTACTCTCATACTTCTCTCTGTTCCTTTAATTTGTGAAGCTTGGTTCTCTTAGTTTTGTAGATGTTCCCCCTTCTCCTCTTCTCCCTTTTTATTTGGGTGTCTCAGCTAGCTTTGGCAGGGCAAGGGTCTCGTGGACGCAGTTCCCCCAGCACTGCGCCCACCTTCCCTACCCTTTGTGAAGCTACGGGTATTTCGCGATGATGCACAGAGCTGGCTGAGAGTTTAAAGGACTCAAGTCTGAAAGTCTAAAGGAGTTGCCAACTTTCCCCACCCCTTGCCTTTGTGCATACAGCTTTTTGCCTTGAAGCAATTTTAATAAAGACTATGTAACAACATGGTGTTGGCATAGCACGAGCAACATTATTCCATCTGTTTCTAGGGAAAATGTAAAAACATGTGTTAGTATAACGCTGAGGCTCCAATTTTCAACAGTTAAAAATCAGGCAACACTGAAGTTACAGGCTGCTTTTCAAAGCTATTCAGTGATTTTCCTTGCCTTTGTTTTTTTGGAACTCGAGTTCAGACACCTTTAAAAAATGTCTCGTGTTCAAAGAGCTTTGAGCACCCATCCTTGGAAACGAAGGCTCTGTTAGTTATTTCAGTTTGGGCAGTCAAAGTTTTTGCTCTCCGTTGAGTGTTGCAGAGCTGATATTTTAGAGAGTATTTAGTCCTTCACTGTAGAGATGAATGAGGGCTGTAAAATTGTATTTGTAAACATTCATCTTAACTTCTATGAAATGAACCTTACATTAGGGGAAGGGCTTGAGCATGCTGACTTTAATATTTTGCCAAACTCAGATCAGTATAGAAAAGAGCTTTAAAGGGATTATTCAGTGCTTTTCTGAATCAGGGCCTTAACACCTACTTTTTATTTCATTTTTTTAATGTGAATAATTATAAAGATACATCAGGCAGTTTTTACTAAACATCACATTTTAAGCAGTGATGATAGAATATCCTGTTAGTGCAACTGTGGTTATTTGTGCCAAAAATCTCATTTTAAGACTTATGATGGTACGGTCAGGAAACAAAGCGATGCAGCATGTGGCTTCCTGGCATTCATACCTAGTGAGAACAGCTTTCGCCATCAGTGCTGCAAACTCAAGACAGTATTCACAGGGAGATATCCATCGACACAGAGCAGTCCTGAGCAAAGGTGTGAGATCCTGTACAAACAAGTGATCAAGGAGTGAACGAGAAAAGGTACCTTGCTGGACCTGATACAAGGAAGAGCTGATTGGAGACAACATGTCAAGTCGGAGGCAGCCTTGGTTGCAGTGACCATGAGATTGTGGAGTTGAAGACCCTAAGAGGAGGGAGCAGTGTGAAAAGCAGGACCGCAGCCCTGGATTTCAGGACAGCAAAATGCAGCCTCTTCAGAGATCTGCTTAGAAAAATCCTATGGAAACCCCAGAGAGAAGAGTGGCACAGGAGAGATGGGTGCTCAGGAGAGGACCATCCCAAAGAGTAGGAAATAAAGCAAAAGTTGCAGGAGGCCTGTATGGATGAGCAAGGAGTGTCAGACTGAATTCAGACATACAAAGGAAGTGCATGACATTGAAGCAGGAGTAGGTGACCCAGGAGGAGTGCAGGGATGCTTCCAGAGATGGGGTTTAGGAAAGCCAAGGCTGACCTGAAGTTGAATCTGGTGAGGCATGTGAAGGCCAGCAAGAAAAGATTCTGCAAGTACACAAAGAGCAAAAGGAGGACTAGCGCACAAGTGGGCCTGCTGCTGAATGGCACAGGGGAACTGGTGACAAATGACATGGAAAAAGCCAAGGTATTTAATGCCTTCCTTCCTTAGTCTTTATTAGGAAAATCATCCTCCAGGAATCAGAGACCCCTGAGACCAAAGGGAAAATCTGGACCAAGGAAGACTTGCCCTCAGTGAAGGACCACCAGGTTAGGGAGCACTTGGACAAACTGGACATACATAAGTCTATGGGGCTTGATACGATGTACCTATGAGGGGTGAGGGAGCTGGCTGATGTCATTGAGAGGCCACTGTCAATGATCTTTGAATGGTCATGGTGATTGGAGAGATTCCTGATGACTGGCGCAGAGCAAATATCGCTCTGTCTTCAAGGATGGCAAGAAGGAAAATCTGAGGATCTACAGGCTGGTCATCCTCACCTTAGTCCCTAGGAAAGTGATGGAGAAAATTGTCCTGGGAAGCATTTCCAAATGCAGGAAGGATAAGAATGTGACTGGGAACAGTCAGCATGGATTTGCGAAGGGGAAATCTTGCTTGACCAACATATTAGCCTTCTACAATGACATCACTAGTGTGGTGGATGAGAGGAGAGCAGTGGTTGTGGCTTACCTCAACTTTAGTAAAGCCTTTGTGACATTGTACCCTGTAAAATCCTCATAGACAAGCTGACAAAGATGGGGTTAGATAAGTGGGTGAAATAAAAACAGCCAAATGACCGGGCCCAGAGGGTTGTGATCAGTGGCACAAAGTCCAGCTGGAGGCAAGTAACTAGTGGTGTATCCCAAGGTTCAACACAAGGAACAATACTGTTTAACATCTTTATGACCTGGATGATGAGGTCCAGAGTGTACCCTCGGCAAGTTCATAGACTGGGAGGAGTGCTGATACACCAGAGGGTTGTGCCACCATTCACAGGGACCTCAACAGGCTGGAGAAATGGGCAGAGATGAGCTTTGTGAAGTTCAACAAAGGGAAATGCAAAGTTCTGTACCTGGGGAGCGACAACCCCAGGCAGCAGTCCATGCTGGGTGCCAACTGACTGGAAAGCAGCTTTGCAAAGAACTACCTGGGGATCTTGATGAACAACAAACTGACTATGAGCACCCTCACGACAAAAAAAAAAGAGGCTGACAGCATCCTGGGCTGCATTAGAAGGAGCGTAGCCATGAGGTTGGGGGAGCTGATCCTTCCCATCTACTCAGCATTGCTGAGGCCACACCTGGAGTACTGTATCCAGTTCTGGGTTCTCCAATTCGAGGGAGACCTAGGCATACTGGAGAGAGTCCAGTGAAGAACCACAAGGATGATTATGGGACTGGAGGAAAGGCTGAGAGAGCTGGGTATGTTCAGCTTGAAGAGAAGGCTCAGAGGGGATCCTATGAATGCATGTAAATACCTGATGGGAGGGAATGAAGAGGGAACCAGACTCTTCTCAGTAGTGCCCACTGGCAGGACAAGAGGCAATGGGCACAAATTAAAAAGAGGAAGTATTATCTGAATAGGAGGAAACACTTTTTTACTATGAAGGTTGTCAAACTCCAGCACTGGTTGCCGGGAAAAGTTGTGGAGTCTCCATCCATAGAGATATTCAAAATCCAGCTGGACACCTTCCCGGGCAACCTGCATTAGCTGACTGTGCTTGAGCAGAGAGGCTGGACAAGGTGACCTCCAGAGGTTCCTTCCAACCTCAACAGTTCTGTGATTCTGTGATTTCCTAGTCTCCTATTTAAATAATTATCAGTTCATAGAACAGAAACGACACCATACAACAGGTGAGTCACCACACATCATGGTTATTAAATTTTTAACGGTAAATAGGGACTTCAGAACAAGAGTAGTTTGAAAGGGTTTTTTTGTGACAGCTCTTTTATCAATATTTCTGAAGAACAAACTCATATTGTGAATGATCCATTAGCAAAACTTAGATTAAATGTGTAATAACTATGATTAATGATTCAAGCAACTCTGCTACTGCTGATTTTGCATGCCTATGTACTAGCATCTATGTCCTTTGGTCACCAGCAGAATTTGGTTGAATTCAAGTGGCTGACTTCTGTAAAAGTATTTAAAGTTTTCCGTAATAGTTAAATAGTTCAAGGCCTCTTTCACGTTCATCCTTGGAGTATTATTGTATTAAGTCCCTCCTAAAAAAAAAAAACCCAACCAAATCTTTCTAATAGATATTACACAAAAGTAGTGGAGAAAAATTTCTTTTAGAAAAGAAATTATGTTTATGCTAGGTATGGATAACACACTCAGAGCAACCACTAGTAAATGTTACCACGTTATTTGATGCATGCAACACATTCAATATAGATTGTACTGCTTATCCAAAACCTTTGGGTAGCATGAGGTTCTTACATGGTTTGGATGGTGGTGGTGATGGCAGCAGCAGTGGGGTTGTTGGTTTTTTAACTTTTTTATTTTCTTCTGGGTGTTAGGATAATTTGCTGTGGATGCCATATTAAACCATAGTAAGAGAGAGAAAAACAACATTTTATGATGGCTGCTGTGCTGTCTGATATGGTTGCTTGCAAATAAATCCAAGTACATACTGAGAAGCAGCCTCTCTGTTCCTCCTCGCCCTTTTTGTGAACATGGCTCCACATGTGCTCCCAGACACCGAGCGCGAGTGAGCTGGCGGCATCCCCAGCAGCTCTGGGCCAGCCTCCTGAGACCAGGGTGGACCTGCTCCCCAGCCCTTGGCAGCACTCCTCCATGAGGGAGGCCCCAGGGGACCCTTCACATCCCCCCAACCGCTGGAACTGGCTGCTATCAAATCTGCATATTTTTTTTTTCATGAGGTGTGACTCATCATAGTCACCAAGCTGCAACCTCATAAAAATGGCTTTTCTAGAGCCATAGAAACCACAAGATCCCATTACAAGCCGTTTCATTTTTGGTGCCTAATGGAAGGCTAGCAGTAATCAGACAAGAGGAAATTCTTAACTCTTTCTCAGATTCCCTTTTTCCTCTTTAGTAAAAACAAAGCTCACCTGTAAATGAAATTCAGCTCAGATGGGTATTCTTCGTACATGCTGTGCCAGTGCCTGGTTAGTTGACAGAAGACCGCCAAATGTCTATTCAAGTTTCTTGGTTTTTGTTCCCACAAAAAGTGTTTGCCCATTGTAAGATATTTCAGCTACTTCAAAGATCTCAAAACAGCTTTTTCTTCTTTTTTTTTTTTTCATTCCCATTTGTGATTTTATAGATCATATAAGTGAAAGTGGTAAGGAGCAAAGTATCGAGGTTGCAGACTGGATCCCTGAGCAGATAAGCAGAACTTCACAGCCAGACAATAGAGCAAGCTGGTGAAGTCAGGGTAGCCCAGTTCTGCAGTGAAAATTGCAGAGCTGGGACTCAGGAGGTCTCACTCATTAATTTAATTGTAGCAAATAAAGAAATGAAGAGGGTAAGAGGGCAAACAGACACAGAAACACACTTGGGAGCTTACAAAAAAATTGAGCTGCATGTGCTGTTGGCCCTGTTAATGTAAGTGATTCAACATAGACCAACTTTCAGACCTATGCAGAGCTCTTGTAAAATCAATGGGAGCAGTATGGTGAAAAATGTAGAGGCATGGGACGCATAAGCAAAGACTGGGGCTAAACTTATGGTTGGCAGGATGGGCAATGCATGACTGGGAGGTGGTGGGCTGTGGAGCAGCATATGCACTTTAATTATCAAATGCTTTTTAATGTCTGTTGGGGGCCTATTCAACTTAGAGCAGTTATATACATATGCAAGAGTCTGCATTGTGCTGAATACTGAAGGAGGACTATTGCTGGGGTCAGAGAACTACCCAGGCAAAGCTTCACTAAGGGACCCTGAAGTCAGCATGAGCCTGTGTAATACAACGCAAAGGATTGTATGTCATATTTTTCTGCCTCTTTTCCCATATTGCTTTCTCCATCTTGTTATATCTGTTTTCAGCTCAGTTCAGGCCTGAGGGATAATGGCAGATGATGGATGGACTGGACACCAGTGGCAACATGTTTACCCCATATCTGTTGGCTGAGTGCTCCTGGCTGAAATCAATGGCTCTACCTCAAGAATCCGGTCTTGCTTGGATCTACTTGAGAAATAACACTTCTTCTTCTCCACATTTTCACCTTAAGAAATCTCCAAGGGTGTGCCAAACTCACTCATGGCTTACCTCCCCCCCTCAGGGGTGCACAGATTTAGGGAAGTTCTAAACAACACAGCTAAGTGGGGTGATCTTATTTTTTGAGTTCCTTCATTTGCCTTTGTATAGAAGATTTCTAAAAATGGCGTATAATTGCAGGTGAGGAGATAACTGTGTTAGGGACAAATGGACGCTTGTGCCGTTCCTCCCAGCCACCGTCTGGGGGAATTTAGGAAGCTGTGTGTCACCACAGCGATCTTTCTTTCCTACCTCAAGTAGCTGGTGCCATTATAGGATTCATTATCTGGAATTTGGCCCAAAACCTGTTCTTAAAACTTTCCCTATAGCAAGGACAAAAAGCAGCGAGGCTTTTAAGACCAACCCCTGAACCTGAAGTGGGAGGGCCCCATAATTCAGAATGAGACATGGGCTCCCCATTACCCATCTGGTATTGTGCCTGGCCTCTGGGTCACCCAGAGAGGTTGTCGCCAGGTCCCAGGTCTGAGAACCAACTTCTTCCAAGCCGGGTGCCACAGCCAGTTAGGGTTACCAAACTGGTGAGGTCTCGTGGATACTGTGGGAAAGCTGCAAACATCGTTTCCTGTAGCATCACTTTGTATGGATTCTTACTTCGGGGTGCATAAAAGCAAAGGCTGTGCCATCTCCAAGGACACACATGATGAAACTCAGGAGGAGCTTCTCAGGTCTTCAAACAAGCCAACTAAATGCAAAAGAGCATTATCAGAAGGTCTGAGTCCTTTGGAAGTCCAGCTCAGTCGTGCTGTTTAGTATCTGTGTGCCTGTCACTTTGCTTTAGTTTCATCAAGTAAGGAAAGGTGTTGACAGATAAGGAAATGAGCTAAAGTGACCCCATGCTGGATAAATTGATCTTAGTGATACACTAGAGGCAAGGGCAGGCTCCCCTGACTAGAGCAATATACAGCTGATAGATGCGATGAAATACACAAATGCTTCTGTCCTATGGATTTTACTGGAGTTAAGATGTTTCCTGCCTGTGACAAGTGATGAGAAGAGATTTTTCAGGTTTCTTATTGTAAAATCTTTCATAATGCAGACATCTTCTGCATGGTCTTCAGTACCAGCAAAATAGGTGTCTCTTAGAAGCCTTAGAAGCATAAGAACATTCTAAGTGATGACTAACACCATTCTCTTCCCTATATGTTGTTATTGGTCCTCTTAATGGCCCTCATTTATTGACTTCCTTTTTGCAGTACCGGGGGATCATTAACTGGGCATTCCTAATATTTTGGGTCTAGAGGTTATTTGGCTAAAGATGAATGCAGTTATACTTTCATTAGCTTGCTTCTGTTGTTTTACTTTCCACTGGCTGGAAATTCCCTAAAAGAAAATCATCGAAGTAAATAATTCTGTCCCGCTCTGTGGTGATGAGTCCTGAGGAGAAAAGTAGGCTGCATCATTTTTGGAACAGAACTGAAAGACTTAATCTGGGGACACACAAGGACATGAAAGGCTGTACCAGAGGTAGATTTCATCCATTCAAACCCAAGAGTAAAAGGGGGCTTCAAGCTTCCTGGGAAGCGGAGCCTGGATACCACAGCTTTTTGCCTGGCTTTAGAAGTAGCTGCTGACAAAGTCAACGTGACGTAATGTGCAGTGAACCATATATCACAGTATCCATTTAAAATCCTAGTGCAAATGCTGAGTATTTGAGGACTTAAAGTAATTGACATCCTGTCAGGAGCAGAAATGGTGACAGCACGAACAGAGAGAATGTGAATTGGATCTTTTCCTGGGACATTGATTTACAGGCTTCAGATCAAAACATCAATACGAATGACTTAAATATGGCATCCCAATGATGGGACAATTTTTGTTGGAACAAAGTGTATGTGTAAACGTATACATAACACATATAGCAGCTGATTGGAAGATAATCAGATGAAAACATTGATATGAAGATCAGGTAAAAATCTAGCTTCTTGCCAGGCCATCTTACACAAATGAAACACAATAACCCAGAGACCATTTTAAACAATAATTTCCTAAAATCCTAACTTGCCTTGACCTTTTAAAACTTGCCATTAATGGAAAAATGTGGAAAGTTAACTCGTTAGGATTCTGAATATCAAATTTTACCATGGCCTTTCAGGCAGGTCTTGGAGGAAAATTGTACCTGACTGTAATGACTACTGCAATAAAATGTACCACAAGTCCAGAGTGAATATGTACATTTTTGAGATATAATATCTCGCGAGCTGCTGTACATTAGCACTCATCAGCTGCTACACGAAGAGATGTTTTGATAGGCATTTGCTTAAGATCCTGAGGTTATCCTACACATAAGCACCAGACATGGGTGAACCAAAGCTGTCCTAAGATATTCAAGAAGCAAACCCACCGAAGACTGTAGGTGTGCTCTGTCCATCTGTGGCTTGGCAGAATATATAACTCAACACCACCTGAAGCTGACACAGTGTAAGTGCTCATCGGAAGGACTGGCACATATGAGGTCATTTTGGATTTCCCTGCAAACACCTGTCATACAACATGCACGAGGAACTGGACAGAGCTTTTTTTAATCTTGTGAAGTGCAAAAGCAAAACAGACCTGGAGATGTGCATGACAAAGATATTTTTCTCTCTAGATGAGCAAGTGTCAGACAGGAAAGAACTTTAAAGTTATTATTTATTGAGAAGTTTGTGTGCTGTGTATTTAAGTGGATGCTGAAAATGATAAAACCATGCTTTCCTCCTCTTTCTAAAAATGAGGATGATATAGTTCAGCTGCAGGAATTTTAGCACTGATTGCGTACTGGGTGCTAACAGTGTACTTCTGCACTGGATCCCACTGCCTCTGTTGCATTGGACAAACTGGGAGTGTACTTTCTCTTTTTGCAGAGAACAGGTGAATTCAGAGTGAACAGATCAGCTCAGGAATAAGAAGGACCTAATGAGATCAAAATAAAGGTAAGTGTCAATGTTCACAAAAGTTTTTTGTAAAAAGCAGCCTGTGAACACTCCCAGTGCTCCCGGTTACTGAAAGGCCCCTTTCGTAATCTGGCTGAAGGGAGCTTCAGGCTGTGCCCTTCCAGCCACAAACAGGTATTTCCTTTGGAGAGGACATAAACATACAGTTGCTCATGGGAACAACGCAGAATTTTTTTCCCACTCTTGCCTTTATCTAGTGTGGAAAATTTGGCCCTAAGCACTGCATTTAGAGTGCAATCGGTTTAGCAATACATGGGGATTTGAATCCTGATGTAAGTCATTTAAACAGGTGCCACGTCATATTAATTGCAAACAAAAGGCTTGCTGCACCACCTATCTGGTTGCATTAGTCAAAGTTAATGAATTATTTATTTATTAAGACGTGTCCTCCAGCATCTGCACATTCTGCTGGAAACAGTTCAGTTGGCAGCTCGGGCCCTTCAACTCAGCAAGAAGCATAAATCTGGCCATCACCAGTGGGGGTGGGAAACACAGGAGAAGGCTACTGCAACCAGTTTTCTATGCTGTTATTTTTCCAGCCCTTTTAACATTTTTCCCTCGTGTTGGACTGCAGCACTATCTGATCAGCTTTCTGTGCCCTTACCCTGTTATCTCCCCGGCAGCACCTGGGGCTTTGCTTCCCACCAGTCAACAGCTGGGGGCTTATTACCTTTGAGTCTTACCCACAGTCACCCGTAGACAATATACAATTTTTCTCTGGTTTACTGTGTGTTTCTTTTGCATTTCTGCAAAGTTAAACAGTTTGTAATCTTAATTTTAAGCAAGTCCTTAAATACTGGGCTTTAAGCCATGCTTAGAGAAAGGGAAGAGGGATTGGTTACCAAATATTCTCTAACACCTTCCTGAATTTGGCCTGCAACTAGTCTTCAAGCCTACAGTTGTCTTTTCCAGGGTTTATTTACCACTAACGTTAACAAAGCAGGCAAGTCTGTCTAGTTACATCGCTCTTTATAAAGCCTCTGCCATTTGTTGTTTGTTTCCTTCAGCATTTAGCAGATTCCTGGATGCCTTTTGCTATTTTCTGTCTTGTTTCCTCCTGCATCCCCTGGGCAGAGCCCTCCTGTCCTAAAGGAGGCCTCCGCCATCCCTGTGGCAGGGGAGAGCAGGGTGGGGGAAGCATGCGGCGGGGATGAAAGCAGGACAGTGACATGCAGATGAAGAAATGGCGTCGAACGGGGAGGCCACGGGGTACTCGGTGCCCTTATTGCACCCGCCTGTACTGTTCCACTTTCTATCCTCTGCTTTTCCTCATGCTGCATAAAGACCAAGATAAGAGGAGATGAAGAAACCTCTGATTGCGCTGGAACAAAGAAGGGGGTAGCACTGGGCTTTACTGAGAAGAAGGGGAAAGCCCATGGTAGAGAGGAGGAGGCTCTCTACCGGCAGAATGGGAGGCTCCTAAAGCTGCCAGTCCTACAATAAGGAAAAGTTCAGTAGTAGCAGAACAGGGCCAAAGACTTTTAAAAAAATAGATATGTTCAGACTAAGTTGGCCCAACAGCGTGCCTCCAGTCCTCTGTGAAGTTAATGACAGCCAAGGGCACGCAGTGCTAGGCAGGACCAAGCCGGTGTCGTATGCATCTTGGGTGGGGGATGCTGTCATCTTCTCCTTGGTACTGGGCAGGGGGTAATCCAGCCTGGGGGACTGTGTCTGTCACAAATAACACTGATGGTGTCTGATCAGGGACGCTGTGTTTGCCATAACTTTCAGGGACGTGCTCTCTGCTGAGGGCAGGGAGCAAGGGCAGATGTTTGTCAGGCGATCTTGGAGAGACTTTCAAGCTGGGTGTCCTGGGACCTCCCTGATCTCTCTCTTGACGTGTTTTATGCCCTGTGTGTGAATGGAAAAGCTGTTGCACTTTTAAACGGCTGTCTGTAATTTGGTCTGGGCTTTGGGAAAGAGGCTTAGGTTCTGAGAGCTGAGCCGGGGCTCACAGGCCCTCTGCAGCATTGCCCCACAGGCCCTCTGCAGCATTGCCCCACAGGCTTGACAGAATGAGGAGCACCAAACCCAGGTTTTGTTACCAAAGTGAAAACACCTCTTGGTGTGTGTGTACAACCAGGAATATTCATACCTAGTCCCTTGTCAGACTGAAGCTGTCACTGCCGAGCAGTGCAGGGCAGTGCCCCTGGACTGCTCTCCGTGTGCAGGTGCGAAGCTGTCACCCCATCGGTGTGACGCTGGTTTGCACGTTGTCGTCAGGTTGCTCCTGTCTCACCATCCTTCGTTTCCAGGTGTGTGCTAAAAGACATACATAGGCACAAACAGGCATATGTGCGTGCATGCCAAGCTGCTCATGTGTTGCAGAGCATGCTTTAAAAGGCAGGTCACACTTCAGAATAAATATTGAAAGTCTTTATTAGTAGGAAGTGATTAGAAGCATTGTTTGGTATAAATGCAGCTTTGTTCAGTAATTCACATTCCCAAAGTGCTTAATTCCTTAAGACTCCGCTTGCTTAAGTTTGGATTTTACAGTACCAAATACAAAAGCATATTTTCATTTTGTTGCATGGCCATTCGCAGTCCTACAGTCTAATTTTTCTAGACCAGCCTGGAGAACTCTTTGCAGTACAAGGCAGGTGGACACAAGCGGATGAAGAAATAGGGATGGGAAGCAATATGCAGGATATGAGCAATCCCTTGTCCAGGGTTCAGCCCTTGGCAGGACTTGGGAGAGGCAAGCAAAACTCCCGTAGGAGCGGGTCATTCAATGTAATGGTAGATGCTTGCATTTTCCAGCTCCAAATTGCACACTGTGTTGTCATCTCTTCCATGATCTTAGAATGAATTGGGCCAAAATAATCCAAAATCCCACAATTTGCTATCTTTTGTTGGAGCCCTTGGATGTAGCCCGTGGGCCACAGAAGTTGAAACAAGTTAATTTTAGAGCTTGTCTGTCATCTTTGAGTTTCCTGACTTCAGAAATGAGGAGCGGGATTTCATCATGTCTTTCACATAGGAGTGCTCTGGGACTTCATTTACTAATGTTTTTAATAAGGTGTTGATCTTCATGTGAAAATTCCACCGGAAGGACAAATGACTGCAATTAGTAAAGCAAAATCATCTCTCGTTTTAATGTTCAGTTCTTTTATATACATGATCATAACAACCAAGTCATTCTCACTTGCCTCTACTGCTATTTGGTTTCAGAGGAGGAGAAGGTTGCAGCCTGACGAGCAAAGCAACGACTGCTTACCATTTGGTTTCCTCACAGAGATTGGATGCGGCAGCATCTTGTTGTCATGATTTTTGCCTGAACCTGCTAGGAAGTTAAATATTTCATTATGACCATTTTGATACTTGCACTGATCTCCTGTGGATTCATAATTGAAGACATCACAGAACAAAACAAACCTCCCCCAAACAATTGTGTGTGTCTAAATCACCTACATATGTTTCTTGTTCCCAGTTATGCACGGGTTTCTTTTTAATGTAACTCTTGGCACGACAGAAACCATGCTGGTGACATTATTGGTATTGTTGGCCTAGAATGTTTTCAATAACACTGAGTTTGTTGGGACAGAGCGTGAATTAGTTGTCAGTTCTTGAGAAGTAAAAAATTTAATTGCTGATCAAATGTTTAAAATATGACTTGTATTAGCGATGGGTTTCCATATAAATTCTTTCTTGTGTCCATTAGGCAAGAAGCCAAAAACTGGCAGTGCGACAGCTCTGCTCAGCAGCCACAGTTTGGAAGTCAACTCCAGGCTTCTATTCTGGACTGAAATTCTCATGTTTTTCAGATTTTTTTAAAAATTTTTTTTTTTTTTCATTTTGGCAGGAAAAACTGAAAATAAGTTTAGGCCAACCTGAAATAAATCTTTTCCCTATTTTGTTTTTCCAGGGCAGTTGTCAGGCTGACAAATCAGTTATTATGCAGCTCTATCTATTATGCTCTGTATAGATCTACAATTCCTACAAGACTGTTCTCCACCACTTTGCCTTCTTTCATGGCCATCATAAACCAGACATGGAATGAAAGTATTTTTTTCAGATGTCTCTGCAAAAAAGTGGACTTTTACCTGTGAAACCACAGAAGAAGTGAGAGTAAACAAAAGTAGAATTTTTTTACTGAGTTCAACTGCAAACATACTGTATTTTTACAGATGTATCTATCCTTCCTTCCTGTTTGCATTGAGATTATCAGCCCATCGGTACTGTTCTTCCCTTCTTCTGACTTGTACATGCCTCTCTTGACAATATAGTGCGCAAACTGATTAGTCACACTCCACTGAAGTACTGTTAATCTAATAGAAAGGTCGCTGTTAGGTCAGGGAAATGGGAGGAGAAAGGGAGATTTACTGTGGGAAGAAACACCAGCATTATACAGGAGCCCACTGGTGACGGGGAGTCAAGGGTGGTGATGATTTCCACTCCATCGGCACACCAAGGTCAGAACTTTCCTTCTGCAGCTGTGGGGGAAAAAAAAAGTTAATCCAGGATTAATGATGTCAGATTCCCTTCCCTTAACACAGAGTTATGAGTTCAGGATAGATGTTCCCAGGACAGCAGGCCAAATAGGTCATTTGTCTCTACCAGTATGGCAGTTCAAAGGTTCTTCAACCTCCTTGTCCAAGACCTTTTGCTTATTCTAAAAGCAAAATGTGAAACCTGCTTGTTCCAGTGGCTGGCAAAAGAGCCTGACCTATGGCCACTGTAACCTTCCACTTCTGTGCTCAGTTTCTCAGCAGATTCCCAGAAGAATCTGTCTGAAGGAGTGCACCAGAGCGGGTTGACCCTTCATGGCCAACAGAGTCCTACAGAGCAAATTCCTTTCTTCTTTTGCTGGCTAAATGTTCCTCTGTGCTCATTTCTTTACCTACACTGTCATCATCTGGAATTTGCCTTCAAGTTAATCTCATCAGTTAATGTTTGTACCAGGTTTGAAAAGCCTGAAGTACTACAATTCATTATTATTTCTTTTGTTTTCTTCCTGATATTCTCTCCAAGTCCAGATCAGGGCAAACACAACTCCCTCTGTAGCCTATTGTCTTAAGTCTGAACAACCCATCCCTGTTTTCAGCTCAGCCTGTTTAACTCCTGTGTTGCTGGAAATACATTGTGGAACAGGGGAGTGTTAAACATTGTTAATTGCTTCATATCATAATCCTGGGACTGGCTTTACATGTGCTTGGTGAAAGCCAGTGAATACACATCGAGTGCATTTCTGCAGTGTGTGTGTGTAGCACTGTGTTACGTTCTGATAGACAAAATCTCTCCCTCTCTATCTCCCTCTTTTCTACCTGTCTGTCTGTTGGCCACAGACCCCCCAGGGTCCCCTGTGGTTTTCCACCAGAGCAGCAGAAAAAGCAGGAACGTGCCAAACATGGGTGAAGTTTTTGGGATGTCAATTTGTGCTTGAAGCTTCTATGGAGCATGTGTGAACTATTAAAGGAGGGTTTTGGTTTTGCAGTTTCTTTTTCTTCCCTCCCCCCCAAGACTCATAGTTAGGGGATTTTTTTTACATGAGTTTTCACTCCGTAGATGCAAAGGCCGTGTCAGTGACAAATATCTGGTCCTTGCTCCAGAGCATGTGGTTTAGAGTTGCTTGTGCAAGGATCTTATAAGCACAAAATCCCAAACAACAGCTTCTGCTTTGGAAACAGACCAACTATTTTGCTGAAAAAAAAAATATAAAAAAAAATTCAGGCTGGACAGAGCCATCGGGGTCAATTCAAACCAAGTGGTTACAGCCTGGCAAAAGGAATAAGATGAGAGCAGGAAGCGCCGAGTACCAGACTCCATGACATGGAAGAAATTGGTTACAATAGTGCTTTCCTTGGAGTGTTTGAGAACATGCAAGAGTAAGAATCCAGCTAGGGCAGAGAGGCGAAACCCCCCATTCTTCTGTGGTAGTTTTGTTTCCTGAGGGACAGATCTATTTCCAACTGCTATGAGTTCAAATAAACTGCTCTTGTGCTATCGGAGGTAATATTTTTAGTAGGCACAAATGAGCCTGGTTGCAGTGGAAATAGCAGCTGCCCAAATTTTTCTTCCTGTGTTCATTGCAGCTGGCATTGGTGACGCTCCATGTTAAGGGGAAAGACCCAGTGGAGCATAGTGTGGCATTGCTTGTTTTCCTTGTCTCTTAATTTTCCAGGCTGATAAACGTGGTGGAGGAGATGCACGCAACAATGAGGATTAAGGTTTGCGGCTGGAGCAGTTTAGCAACAGAATTTCCCTGCAACCATGAGGACTCAGTTCAGCGAGGAAATCCCAAGGCAGTCTCTGCATTGGTCTTTGAGTCGGCACAGGTCCACTTGGGGGAATGCTCCTCTCTGGCACTGGTGTGTCCTGTGTTGATCCACCTCCAAACCCGTGTTCACCAGTATGGAACTCAGCTGTCAGGCCCCCAACCGGCACCTGGGAATCTTGCAAGGGCACGTCTCAGGGTACGCTGCGTGTGTCTGACAGCCTGCCTTTCTTCTGCCTTCTTTTTTCTTCCACATCAAAGCTTTTTTTTCTCTGACCATCACATTTCTTTCTTCTCTCCAAGCTATCGAAAATTTGTATCTCACTTTCCCCTTTTTGTCCTTCACTGTACCCAGATCCTGTTTAAAATTGCTTTGTTCCCGCACAGAGAAAGGCAATACAGGACAAAAGGCCCATGAAGCTGTGAGAATCACGGTCAAAGTTGTTATCCGTGCTGTGAACTCACCAGGTTTCAGAAGATAATGAAACGCTTCAAATATGATGCTTGGATAAATCGGGGCTGAGGAGTCGCATAACGGAGGCCTTTGACTTTATTTCAGGTAGTTTGCTTGGCTCTCAGCTGTGGCTTTTCCATTCCCCAGCAACTCCTACCTCTGACTTCATTCTCAAACTTTCCTGTTTCACCCATGCTGTTTGCTTGCTGGGTTGCTTTGGCTGGGGAGAAGACCTGTTTATACTAACACTCATTGGCCACGTTTGGTTTTTCCGGGCGACTTGCCAGTTGTGGCTGAAATCTCTCAACCCCTGAGTTGAAAACCCATCAAAAGCCCTTCGAAGTTGGTAAACACAATGGCCTTATCCCACCCCCAGACTCTTCTGCACACACTGCGCTTCAGCGAAACCATCTCTTGTCAGACCAGCGGTCCAACCCGTCTGTGTTTCTGGGCTGCAAACGCAACCTGAGGCCTTTTTCCATCCTCCGGGTCACAGCCCGCACGTGCTCCGGACCTTCTCTAGCAGCACCCTCCGGAATCTGCTCGCACCCACGGGATGGCAGCTGCTCAGAAATTCAAACTTCTGCTTTAATGAAAATTTTGACTTGATTCCTGGTGGGGAACAAAAGCTCACCAAANCCCCCCCCCCCCCCCCCCCCCCCCCCGAGTGTGGTCTTAATCCTGAAGAACCTCCAGCATTTAGGAGAGCGCTGGAAGCAGCAAGAAAATGCAGTGTGCAACCTGAAAGCAACAGAAAAATGGATCAGATTGTTCTTAAAATTAAAAGACTGACCAAAACATCCCAATGAGGCATGAAGGCACTAATGAGTACCGCCCTAGGATGGACTAAATAGTAATAGAAAAAAGCTTGTTTCAGTTCTCTGCTGGGGCCAGAAAGTTGATTCTTCACTACTGACTGGTTTCTTTTCCCTCTTCAGTCAAGTTACTAGCTGTGATTCATGATGAAATAATTCCTTTGGGAAAATATTCCTTTTGGGGAAAGAATTATGAAAAGGAAAAGAGATTCCGCTCCCCCTTCAGCAAATGAATGAGAACAGCATTCAGAAAATTCTGATATCATTAGACAGGCTAGACTTTGCTTCCAATTTTGTTTGGCTGATTATCTTGGAAATGGATCGAGCAGTGCCCTTGAGTCTTTTTCTTCCTTTCCCACTGAACATTAGCAAAAAAGAAATTGTTTCACTATGAAAAACAGATTAGATTTCACAGGTGACCTTTTGTCTTTGGCAAAAAGATTTTTGCTACATCTTTTTGAGAAGGCAGTCTTGCATTATTTATGATAAGCAGTTTACCAGGACAAATCAAACGTTTAAATCAAATTCTAGCAAAAATATCCACCTTCTGTGACCTGAATTCAGTGCTGTCATGGATGGATATGTCTTAGCCAAGGCAAAGGATTGAGATTTTGGAGCAAAATGTGCCAAAAGATGAGGTCAGGACAGAGTTCTGGCATCCACAGTCACCGTCTTCTACATTGCAAGAAGTGCTGGGAGGAACTTGTTTGTTCTTAACACTATTGTGGCTGTGTTTGCAGTATTGTATGTATATCAAGGGCAGAGTTAAAGCTGTATGGGTGAGCACTCTTACCAAGCAGCTTTTAGGAAAAACATGCAACAGCAACCATAACCCTGCTGGAATTAATGCTTCTTGGTAGGCAGGAATGTATTTGTGACATGCATTAATTTGTTCAACGACGAGTTCAGTGTACCTGCAAGATAAATTAGATGTCTTCCTCCATCACCCAGTGTTACAGGAACCTGTTTTGCTGATACAATGCAGAGAATGGAAACTTGGCTAACTGAGGGCCCAGACTAGAGAGTCCCATTAGCGGTCCTGCAACTGGCATGTTATTGTATGGTATTAGGGAAGATGAATGATGGCTGTGTTTGGGCAGATTGTTTCCATAATTTAAGGGAGAGAAAATCAGCTCATTGTTGATCCAGATTTTGTCATAAGTAATTTGAAAGTCCTCTGTGGGTTCAGCTGAAAGGCATTTGAAGTCAAGGAGAAAACGCATGTTGGTGTATGTTGGATTTTGGTGAGAAAGCAGTGTTTTACAATCATCTTGGTCCCGTGGGCTCACCTAATAAAGTGGTTCACAATTAATTGCAAGTGTGGGGGGAGTTCAATCACTCTTTTCTAGCTCATTCTTTTAAAAAAATTACGATATAATTACATGCACGGCAATAGTTCAGTCCAAAAGACTCCTTGAATGCCATTAGGAGACATATCGTATCCAAATGCTGCCAATGTTAGCTAAAACTTCAGAAGCCTGAGCCAAACTGAAAGGCACAATTTTTCCTTCCTTCCTCCTTCTATTTTTCACTCTTTTCCTCATCACTACAACTAAAAATAATGTGCCCTGCTTGCCTCATTTGCTAACTAAAGCATGTATACCTGCTTGTTAAGCTGTAATTTTAGCTTCACTTTGATTGATAGCTCAAGTAGGAGAGGTTTGAGTTTTCATCTTGTACAGACACATTCAAATTGCTTGGCAAGGCTGCTAGGTGCATTGCCTTTGTAGTCATCATGCAGACTAGAGAGCTTCCCCAGTGATTGAAAAAAGTTTAAATGAATTTAATGAATTTTGGATTCTTTCTCTTTTTCCCCCCCCTTTTTTTTTTGGTAGTGGTTTAATAAAGTACTGGATGTTTTGGAATGGTGAATGCATACCTTCTGAGTGAAGTGCAGCCAGAGCTACAGCTGCAGCTCTCTTCCTATACGTGTTGTTCAATAGGCTTGTGGGAACTGATGGAGCAGACTGCTGGGACTGCCAGGTGGGACGGCTCCGCTGTTGTTACTGGCTTGGGCCCAGTTTAATACCTCGTGTGTAGCTGGATGTAGGAGAGACGTCAAAGTGGTGTTACTAGAAAAATGCTGCTTTAGAATGGGACCCCTAAAAAACCATAATTATATTAATGTTTGTTCTAATTATACACTCTGTAGCATCACGTTAATACCAGAAGAGGCTGAGACTTTTGATTTTTAATGGCTTCATGTCTACTTGCAGCCAGTGGGTCAAGTGCTTTGCCTGTCTGCTAGTCCATAAAGGGTCTGGACACACTGCCAACCATGTGTACTACGGCCCATTGTGGGCTAGCGTACCAGGCATGGAAACTACTTATGTGACTTCTAATGAAGTACTAATAGTGCTGTGACTGATGGTGTTTCTTCCTTGGTAGAAGTGGCAGGGACTGGTTTTTTTCGAGCAGAGTTGCCTTGAGTCGAATTCAGCCTGGATAGGTGTGGGGGACTGTTTGGGTATGAAGTCTTCCTTTGTAAGAAGACTAAAAAAAAAAGCAGAGAAAAAGAAAAGATGAGAGCCAAGTGGTCTAGACTGAGTCTGAAGCCAGTATTCACTCGCTGGTGCTTCTGAATAACTAACGCAGAGCAACTCTGTCAGGACAAAAATGTCCCTGCTGGGTCAGGGTAGTGCCATATAAGTGACTGTGGCTAGTAGAGGACGCTTAGAGAAGGCGTATCAATGTACATCCTTTCAGCAGTCAGAAGGTCTAACCTCAGCATCTGGACCATCACAGTCCAGCAAACAATGGATCTACCCTACATCAATGTATTTAATCTTTCGAACTCAACATAAACTTCTCGCCACCACAGCTTTTTGTGGCAATGAGCACTAGGACTAATTCCATTCCCTTAGTCAGATACAGGAATGAGTTGCACATTTAATAGTTTATCGTATGAAAAAGTATTTTCTTTAGGTTTTTTTTAGACTTGCAGCCAGAAAGTGTTACCAGACACTCAGTATTTGTTTTACTAGTAGGATGATCTTTTTAAAATCAGCTTCTCCATTGGAGGCAGACTTCCACCCGGCTCTGCTGATGAGAAATCGCGATTCACTTGAGATAAAATTAGCTGGGAGATTGTAACCTCTTGTTAGCAATGTGGGTAGTAATATCCTCAAATGGCAAAACCAGATTTGGAAGAGAACATCTGCCCAAGCCTCATACTGTGAAAACCAGCTTTTAAAATTAAATAAGCTTTGAATGACTTTCGCTGGACTAGTCCAGTTGAACCTAAGGGAGCATCTCTGTGTTAGCCAGATTACTTTGTTGCATCTTGTTTTGGATTTGGTTGGGTTTTGTCCTCTTGGAGTATGCCCCTTTTTTCTCTGGGTACACTTTGGTCCTCTCTGGGTACACAGCTGATGTCTCCTTGCGTGAGTCTTCAAATGCAACAGTCATGCAAGTAAATAAAGCCTGGTAATAAGTGGGTGAAACCACAAGTCAGTTCACTTCCCTGCCCCCATTTCTTTGTAATCAGAAGATGAAGTCACTCCAGAAAATGCAGAGGAGGCTCTGAAATCCGTGGCATGCCGTGCCTGCAGTTAGCACACATTTTAAATCACAGTTCTAGAGCTTATTTATACAGCTAAATGTCATATGTTTAAAAATAATGAGTTTATTCAGAAGGAAAAATTCTCCCCAAAGTGATTAATTGATGGAAGGAGACTCATTCCCAGTGTAACAGCCAGCTAGAATTATTCCAGGCCTTCCCTTCAAGTCAATTACCTGTTGGAAAATCTGTTCGCTCCACCAGGTTGGTCCAAGTTCAACAGCTAGAAATAATGAAGCAATGGCATATAGCAAGAAACAGTAAATTTCTCATAATTGCTTGTGCATCTCGTAACACGTCAGTCACAATCTGAGACAACAAACTGCTTTGGGACTTATAATAGTGTTTAGGCAAACATTAGCTTAGATGTTTTTCATAGTGAAACAGTTTGCTTTTTGCTAATGTGTACAAGCCTTCCTGAAAAAGCAAGTGACAGTGACATTCTTAAAACCACATGTAGGACTTAACACTCGGTATCATAGTTGCTGACTCTTCGGTGTCTTACCTCAGATGGAATTGAAGGTGAAAGAAGATGGCTGTGCCATAGAGTGCTATCACAAAACTGCAATTGTTGCTCTTCAAAATGCTCACCTCAGCTTGCAGGCAGCTGCGAAGCGCAGGCAGGCACACACGGATGCTCCGCTCTCCCAGGAAAGCTTCCGTATTGCTTCTGGCCTGCTCTTTCAGCTAGTACATTTGTCTCGGCCTCAAACGAGCAGGATCAGATGAACTATAACCACAGTGAACGGCTTTGCTGGACTGTGACTGCAGCTCAATATCCCTCTCAATTTAGTTTTGCTCTTTCATCCCAACTTCCAGAGTTTCATAATGGAGTTATAAAAACACATTTCACAGTGAAACTTGGCAAAGAGACAGCCAAGAAATGATTTTCCCTAGTAATTTTAAATGCATCAGTACAGTCACCGTTAAGATCTTCTAAGAAATAGAGGATGGGGGAATAACATTTGAAAATTTTTATTATTGTATTTGAAAAGCTTGATGTCTCATGATCATGCTGATGGGGAGATGTCATTTGTCTTTTGTTCATAAAAAGATCTGAGATCCAATCATTTCAAAATATTAATGGCATGCTACATAAGCATCAAGTGAATATATTGACTGGGGCTGGAACTGCTCTTTTCCAGTAGATTCATAACATGTCTTGTCTAGTAAAAAGAAAAAAATCTAATTGCAGATATTTATGCAGTTGACAGACCAGAAGGGCTCCGGTGGAGTGGCTCTTCTCTCTGAAGTAAATGAAATGCACTTATAAAACTTTTTAATTACAAACTCACCCAAGCAACTGTTTTGATCTTCAGGGTAAGTCCTGCAAGATTTATAGGAAATGTGCTGAAAGATTTTTTTTTTCTTTTTTCTTTTTTTCTTTTTTGTTTACATAAGTCCTGAATTTCTGACGCAAGCTACGAACAGTTCAGCCAGGAAACTCAAAGCTATGCTTGACCGTGCGTTATCAGCTCATTGTCATGCTTCGTCTTTCTGCTTAAAAAAGTAAAAGCCACATCAGGCATACAGTAACTTTCTTTAGGTTGTACCAAGAGGTTATTTGAGAGATGTTTTCAATATTAATTTGGGTGGCAGGGGCAAACACACCAATTATGTTTTCTAGCTTTCCTTTGGAGGAGAAAGATCCTGTAGTGATATAACATTAAGTAAAGATGTCCCTAATTGAGAGTGTGTGTGCGGCCAGGGAAAAGGAGGTGAAAAGATGCCAGAGAAGAAGTGGTAGCTGAGAGGCAGCTGTTGGTTTGGAAAAGCATCACCTGGGAGCCAGTGGGGCCTGAGCTGGCGGTGGGGCAGTGCAGGGAAGAATTGGAAGCGGAGGGAGGTTCATACATATTTAATCTCTTCAGAGGACTGAAATCCTCGCTTTTGCTTGGGGACATACAGAATAATTTCCTTCTCTTCTGTGGAACTACTCCTCCTTCATGCTTCTCCTAAGATCAGAATCCAGCCCTGTGTGGCAAAGATGTTTGTTTTGAGATATTTTTAACTTGTGTTAAAAAAAATTGGTGCCATTTTTTGTTTTCTGGTTGTGCCTGTAAGATTGGAAGAGCCCTACTGATTCACACTGTGGTGATGCACAGCAGCCTTTGTTTGTATTCTGAGGAGGGGGAAGAGAAACACACATTGAATGGAAAACATGCTTAATGAATCCACATACATTAATTTGCCACCAATAGAGATGCTTAGTAACAAAATGGATCATTACTCACGCAAAGATGATGACTAAAACCCATAAAATGCATGTTCTCTGCAGTAAGCATCAAATGAGACAACGCCATGCAGATTTCTGTGATTTATGGCGCTCTGTTTTATTGTCTTCTAGACTTGTACCTGATGAGAATGGAAAGACCCAAGAGATGGCAAAGACCTCCTTCTGTTTCATCTGCCCAATATTTTGCTATTGTTTGAAAGAAGATTTCTTGGGCAGATGTTATTTGTTTTGCAGCCATGTCGGTCTTGAAGTATGCAAGAAATATACAACGAAGACCAGCAGTGGAAAAAAAAAGGCTTCAGAATACACTTGAATATACAACTTATTATTTTTAACTGCTATTCCAAAAGGACTGGGCTTTTAATAATAGTCTACTTTCGTAAAGAATCTCTCAGATGCGGACTTCAAAATGTGGCAGACAAATTGTCTCAACATGTCTGTGGGATAGGTAAGTACTATTAATCCCTTTTTACAGAGAGGCAAAGCTGAACATCAGAGAGTTGAGAACACTGTTTCCCAGCTTTGGCATTACATAAGGACTGTCAAAGCAAAGAGTATTGTGTTAAATTCCACCCCCTAAATCCAGTTTCATCTTTTGCCTTTACAGCAGAAGGTTTGGTGAACTTCATGTTTTCTGCTCCCGAGATGTACAACATGTATATGAAGTTATTTGTAAGCTCCTAAGTTAGACATTTCTTAAATGTGTCAGAATGGATGTAGCCTTTCGCAGAGTTCCTTGGCCTAAAACTGTTTAAGCTACCACCGCGTCGCTTGTCTAGGTTTACAGAGCGTGGGCAAAATCCCCAAGAACGTACGGCCCTATTAATATTATTGGGGTTTTTAAATATCACAGGCATGCTAGGTATTGATTGCTGGGCACAGGTAGTCAGCAGCGTGACTTCATCCGCGTTCTCCAACAGATACTTCAGAAATGCAAGGGACTAATAAGAAAGTTCAGTTCACAATGAAAAGAGAAACCATGGCAGCCTATGAAGGCTAGAAGTCTAACAGCAATTTTCAGTCCTACTAAATCTTAGTTCTTGTATAAAATTGCCTATATTAATTTTTTTTTTTTTTTGCCCGCACTTCACTCTTCTGTAGGGATGAGCAGAGAAGCTGGGCAACAGGAGACAGTAGTTTGGAGTGTTCATTCTCCAGTTCTGGATGCCTAAAAAAAGAAACTCAACATGTTGCAAGTTAGTGGGAGGAGTTGCCTTGTCTTCAGGAGCTGTCAAGAAGCACTTGAGGAGGCAAAGAAAGGATAAGTTGATTTTGAGTGTGTAGTCTCTTTCATGACTAGTCTAGGTCTCTCTAGCACTTTTTAGGAGCTGTGTAGTTCCTTCCAAAGTATGCTAAAGCAAAGGCACCAGAAATACGAAGGTGAGCCACTAGCTCATTAATACCACCAGGAGAAAATAAAAGAGTTAGCGAACTCTGTGATGGGCAGCCACGGCCAAACCAAATACACCTCTGTGGAATTACATGTGCTGCAAACACCAACAGCCTGTGATAATACGACCTTTAAAAAACCGTAAATTTCATAAATGGAAAAATGAGCTGAAGAGGCTGCTGGTGAAGTTTTCAAGAAGCCGAACTGCTCAACTATACATTAACGTCACACAAACTTTGCCAGCAGAGTCAGGAGGCAACGCTGGCCGGGGCTACACATTTTCCTTTTTCTATAAACCGGCAGAAAAGCTGGTAGCCATGGGGAATGCCCACTGCAAGACACGGCAAATAGATTTTTCTGGTGCTTGCCAAAATCGCTTTTTACAGTATTACATTGCCTTTGGTGCCAGCCCCAACTGTCAGCAACCAGTCCAATCGCAGTGCTGGTGTGTTGCCACCACGGGGTGCCGGTACGGATGGAAAAGCCCAACCAGGGGAATGGAGCTGTGCTCGTGGAAAACGGGCAGCAGGAGGGGAGAGCAGCCCGCCGGCCTTTGCTGCGGAGAGGGTCATCTTCTGCAGGCACATCTCACCAAAGCAGGTGGGCAAGCGGATAGAGGCAAGGCGCAGGTAACGGGGTTTTGGGGAAGGGGGAAATGAGCAATACGTGGCAATGCTGAACGTGTGGCTTCGCCATGTCCGCCTGCGAGGGCACGCAGGAGCAGGGACCGCGAGCACAGCGGCTGCAACGTCGCTCCAACAAGCCGTGCTAAATGCCAGCTTTGTTAGCGTGCGTGGCAAGTTACCAGGAGCTCAGCAAATTCCTGCGCTTGGAGAGCCTCGCACTGCGAAGGAAAAATGAACTGTCAAGTAATAATGATAATAACAGGATTCAATGAGGCAAACGTAATCCACATTTCTTCAGCTGACCCTGGCTTGCAGCACCAACGCTGCTTGACGGAATTGTATTCACAGGGATCTTTTCAAAAGTTCATTTCGCCACCTGAGCTGTGGTGTGGCTCAGAGTGATCTACAGCTAAAATACAGCCTTTTCTTTTTTTTTTTTTTTTGCAGAAGTCATATTTACAGAGTACTTAAGTGAGGCAAGTACCTCGAAACAATTGTCCATGAGAATTAGCAGTTTGGGGAGGGACTTCCAACCCATTTGTAAAACCTCTGAGTACATTTTTGCTCTTCTGGCTTACTGTCAAGAAACCTTGGTAGTGCTGAGCTTCATGCAAATATGTATTTGTGGCAAGCCCACTGGAGCCAGAGAATAGCAAATATTGACCCTCTTGTGTCAACAGAAAAGCAAGTGCAGAACTGGCTGTGGGTAGATCAAATTTCATTTTCAAAATAAACATTTGGTGTATTCTTTCTGCTTTCAGCTCAACTCGAGGTGTTGATGCTAAGAGGCTGAAATGCCTCCTGCTGCAGCTGGCCTCTGCGCAAGATGTTGTTGATGTGTCAAATTCTCTGGGATGCTCGGGGTTCAGACAGGCACTGCACACATTTCTTCTTCTTCTGACCCGCAATGCCATCTCTCAGACCATCTCACGCAGCTTCTTTGGGGCATGTTCTGGTACCCTTTGGATAGTCTGGAAAACACCCTCCAGGGCTTGGGCACTTCTGAAGGCAATCTAGAGCTTGCAGGTTCACTGCATTTCACTGCAGCCTTTGGACAAGAAATGTCTGCAAGCTGCAGTGAAATCACTGTTATTTCGGTAAAGCACAAGCAGAGGTATTGCAAAAGTAAAACAAGTAAACAGTAAAAAGCAAAACAAGTAAAACACAAGCAGAAGTATTTTTTTTACAGCATGCACAGTAGGAAAAACAGTTGCAGATATTCATGGGAGACTTAAATAGAAAAAAATGTTCGCATGCTTGGACCTTTGAGAATTCATCTTGACCTGCTGCCTGACTGGTGCTCTCCTGACTCTCCCCTCACTGGGGGCTTTGCCCATCTTCTCCAGCTGTGGCCACAGCTCTCCAACAATTTCCCCTGGCATTAGCTGCCACCACATGGAGCAATCCTACCACCTTCCTGCCCCTACCCACAGACTCCTGCCCTGCCACATCGTCCACGGTGGCCTTGGACATGCTGGTGGGGTTGCACAGTGGCGGGGGTTAGATTGCCTGTCCATGCTGATTCTTACCTTTATTTTTTGTTGTTGTCAGGTTATCTTTCCCTGGATCACTTCTTTCACCCTGTGGACTGTGAGGCTGCAGGAATACTTGGGTCAACACCAGCAAAAGGGCAGGTAAGGGGCAGGAATGAGGTGGCCACTGTGCTGGGGAGGGGATCACTGGTGCATCCTGGCTTAGAGTCTCTCTGAAATCATGGCCTCACTGTGAGTCTTTCTGCCTGAAGCATCTCCTTGTTTGGAGCAAAATATTTGGTGTCTGTCCATCAACAGAGATACTTGATACAATTGTCTAAATGAGTTAGATGCGTGTAATCCCTGACTAGCTCTTGACTGAGAGCAGACGTGACAGTGATTAGCCACTTTGGGACAGCTTCTCGTCTGGGGAAAGATGGATATGATATGATGGATGGAAATCTCAGAGGTGTGGGAGCCAGCTGCAGGGTGAGGTTCAAACTAATTGTGGGGGCTTGAACTCTCTGCCTAACCCCAGAGACCTTCCCCTCCAAATAAATGTGAAGTTCATTGACAGCTGCCGCATGCTGAAGCTTGCACAGAGTTATACTGCTGTCTGCTGAGCAGTGTATGTACAAACACGAGCATCAAATCCTTGCAAGATATAAATTACACTTCACTAAACCACATATAATTTAATTGCCAGTCACTTACCAGCACATCTTTGAATGCTCACTTTCTTTTCCCACTGGACAAAGGCACTGCATTGATTTTTACTATATAATTATAAAAGGCCAAGGCAGGTTATTTTTATAGATGATCTTTCTGTGGGTAGCTGAAGTCACATTGGTTCCTTAATTCTATTCTTGTGGAAATCTGGTAAATCTGCTTTCGTTTTTGCCATCTAGACAGTACCCACCAACATCATGGTCAACATTTGCCAGTGAAGCCTAGGGAACTACAATGTGGACCACAACTTTCTTTTCTCCTGGGAAAACATGTATGCTTTGAACTTAAAAGGTGAAAAAAAAATATTAAGGGTAGTGTGAAGGTGGCAATTTCATCTGATTCCACATAAAGCAGTTGACTACAATAAGATTTGATCAGAAACAGAGGTGCCCTGGCATTTTGTTTCAAAAGCATTGAATTCACAGAGCCCGTCAGGAAAGATCTGGGGAGGAGTTTTGCAATAATTGCAGCCCTTGGGAGGCTTGTTAAGGTTCACAGCAAATTAGCAGATGCACACCTCTGCTCTGTTTCCCCAAATCAGGCAGGCTGGGCGGCTAGTGGGGTAACGGCTCAAATAAGGCAATGCAAGCTGGAGGTCTAAACTAGCAATAACCTCTCCAACAACAGAATTTATATGCACAGGGAGACAAATGCGTCTTGGTGACATATGTGTTGTTGGGGCTTTGGAAAATAAATATGAAATGCCCAGAGCATGTGAAATGGAACAAGATGTTCAGAAATTTCTGGGTACCTAACTTTTTCTATTTTAAATGAGTCAAAGTGAAAAGGCAAATGCTGACCACAAGGATGCTGCTGGATAAATGAAATACTAAAAAAAAAAATAGGGAAGTCACAGGAATTAAATCAAAATCCATAACCCGTGTTGCTATAACAGAGAAAACAGACCTGAATATTTGTTGAAAAAACCCTCTTATTTTCTTCTTTCTTTGCACAGATTCAGCTAATGGGTGGCTCAGCCTTATCTAAGAGAAGTCTGGATGGGGCATAATAAACGTGAGTCACTAGCAAATTTTCAGATTTTCCTTGGATCTTTGTATTGGGAAAATGAAAGGGATAGGGAAAGACTTGCATCAAAATTCATATAGCTATAAATACGGATGAGGTTATGCAAACCACAAGGAAATGTCATTTGCTTCCCTTTGCATAAATGGGTGGTAAGAGCACGTCCAAGGCAATCTTCAGAGGAGAAGCAAAGTATAAGACTATGGTAAAAAAAAAGACCAGAAATACTACAGACATGAGATTTGTGAAGATATGACAACTAGACAGCGAGTTTCATTGCTTCAGCCATTTGGAAAACTATTGATTTTGCAGTTGTTCAGTGTCTGATGTTCACAGAGACCAGGCATATTTGGAGATGCCATTCCCCAGGCGGGCAGACCTTTGCTGAGCAACCTTTGCACTCTGCTGGAATAGCCACCCCTGTCTGAAAGCTGGGTAGTAAAATTAGTGCTCCCAACCAAGCTGTATTTTATGGAGCCAGGACAGACACTGAATTTATGTTGCTTTTGAAGTTTGTTTATCTATCTGAAAGCTTTGGAGGGTGACCACCCTCTTGGTTCCTTTGTTCTCACGCTCTCCAAAAGCCCTCCGATTAATCAGTTTTCCTTTTCTTTCCAGTCCCCATGTCTGGGACTTGGAATATCTCTTTATATTGGAAAATAATCATAAAATGCTTGGGTCGCTGCAGAGCTGTTCCCTAAAGTTTGTTGTAAAGCAAAAAAAACCCCAACAAACCAAATCCAAAAAAGCAAGGGACCTTTAGGGTCTCTCCTGACTGTCTGGCTAACGCAAATCTGTTCCCTGTGAAACGGGTGACTCCCATTGAGTTTAACATGAAATATATTTAATAAATGAATAAATATTACTTTTATGTCTCAAAGCTGATGCCATGTTTTACTCATTTTCTACTGAAAATCAGTCTCCTAGTGCCAAATGGCTAGTGCTTTTGTCTTTGCCCACCTTACATATTAAAAATGATGGGTTTATTCTTCCAGGAGAGCTGACTGTGCCCCTACTGAGCACTTCTCAGGATCAGGCCTGCCAGGACTCTGCACAAGTCACATCAAATTAAAATTCATTGTCAGAAAACAGCTCTGGAAAGGCAATATCAAGTCCAACCATTATGAAGATAAACACCTGGCAACAAAATTAGAGAGGAGGGGGTAGTAGTCAAATGGGAAGCGCCAGTTGGAGTGACGCGCGGAAAGAAACCGAGATGGTTGTAAAGTAGGTATGTTTATTCAGCATCAGGCAGCACGGGGGGTCACCCCACCACAATCGTGCATGCCCAATGGAGCGGCTTTTTCAAATATATATAGTACTTAATCACATAAACATAAGATTTCCGAATACGCCTATACATATTCATGACCTGTCCCCGCTTCGTATTAAAATTAACTCTAATACATCATTTTCATAAACTCCTCCCAACTACACTTGCACATTGCCTCCTGGTGGTGGTCGCTGAGGGTCGTGAGGATGAAGGCTGATGATTCCTCTTCATCACCGCAAGTAACCTTTTGCTTTTGCGCAGACTCAGTTCTTCCTTGGTCTTTGTCCAGACCGCAGGGTCGGTTTCAACCACTTCTCCAGACAGGTTCTTGTTCATTATCAGGAGCTGTCCTTGACAACATCACAAGACTTCTTGCTTCATCTGGTTTTCAGTAAACTATCAGGCCTGTCTTTTAGGTTATATATCACTACTAGCCAATTAGTAAACAATGTGTCATTATCTCTATCATATACCCCTGACTCAGGAGGATCTTGGAACAGGCTTCACTCTCGGTTTTCATTTGCTTTCTGACTCTGAAGATCAAATGAAAAAGTAACTGGTAAAAGTAAGTTCCTAGAAAGAAGCTCAAATTCCAGATGGCTGATACCACCCAGGCACCAGCTGTGAGGAGGTAATAAGCTCTGCTTTTAAAAAGAAATAGGCAGTGCCAAGCTGCTATTGCTGCACTTGGGGGCTTTGTGTCTGCTGAATTCAACTGGTTTTAAGGGCCACATACATCCAGGGTCTGTACAGTCCCTGGTATGAGTATCCTTCTTCAGGCTATGTGCCAAAAGAAATGCTATTTTGGTAGGAGTGAAACCTTTGTCAACCAAGGAGTAGCTGTAAGTCATTTGGGCACTGGATATGTTTCCCTGGAGGCAAGAGCTCACAATGCTTCAAGAGAATCCATGGCATTCTCCATGAGGTGAGAGATTGTTTTATCCAGATTTTAAACAACTGCAGTTGTTGCTTTTTTTTTTTTNTTTTATATTGACGAACTGTATTGATCATGGTGTATAGGGACATCCTGTCCTTTGGATGTTAGTGTATGGAGGCAAGGAGCAGGGAAGCGGGGGACTGGGGAGCAGGCAGGAGCTGTTTTTGCAGAAGCATCTGGCCGTGGCTCGAGGACGTGCATAGGGAGGGAGGGAGGATGGGTACAGTGAACCACATCAGCTGTGGCACAGGGGAAAGGAGGCAGCAGGAGCTGAGATCATGACATACCACTGGTAGGCTGGACTGGGAATGGCTGCAATTTCAACAGCTGAAAGGCCTCCTTGCTCAGAAGCAACACCTTAACTCTGGCCATCAGGCATAAGAAAGATGAAAGAGCCAGGCATTCAGGTCCCTCTCAGCTAATAAAAGGTTTTGGATAGCGTTTAGCTCACAGTGGACAGAACAATCTACCCCTGATGCTGCTGAACCATAAGGAGTCTGTGTTTTGGAGCTAGTTGGACCCATACCTCCAGGTGACTTAGTCTGGAGACTGAGCTACACACTCGGTGCCAGCTGTGCACCGCTGTGCCAAGGCTCCTACATCTTGTGGTTGCATTCAGAGCAGTGAGCGCAAGTACCTGGTGACACAACTGGTGACACAGGACATGAATGCAACAGCTAAGCACACACACTCCTATGCAATTGCACATGAATGGGTCTCTCTCTTGTATCTTTATCAACCATGGCTCTGCTGTAGGAAACCAGGTCTCTCCAAGTTCCTAGATTTGCTAATGTTGGGTCGCTAGAAGACTATTTCATGCTACAAAAGGATCAAAGGTATGGGACAGACTCTGAAAGCAGAGCAGCTGAGATGATGGAGATCGTGAGGTTCCCTTTCTGCTGCTGCTGTTGTCACAAAAAGTACAAATTGGCTACTGCTTGAAAGGATGCATTTCTGCCACCCTGGCCAGGTCATATTGGGCATGAAAAAAGTGAGTTTTTTAAGAATTACACACCACATAGAGTAGAACTTGCCTTGTTGTTCTTTTAAAAAAAGTTTTTTTGTGGTTCCCTAAATGAAATAATTAATTTCAGGGTTTTCAAAACAAAACTTTGCCTTTCCATTGTGACATAGTACTGTTAAGCATAGAGATTCCTGCCCCCCACCCTGTTTGTTGGGTTTTTATTGAAGAAAAGTAGTTAAAAGCATTTGTAAGTCTAACCCTTTTCATTTTAATTTGAACGAGATGTTTCAGGCTGAGCTGAAATAATGTCTCGTTTTCCTTTTTGCATTGTTTGGAAAAGTATCTTTTGTTCAGCTCCCCTCTGTCTTTGGTTGGAAACTTAAAGTTAACAGTATTTGCCAGCTTTAAGTGAATATGAGTAAATATTCCTTAGTCATTGGGTGAGATCTTTAACTGGCTTTGAGCATTATAATCCTACTGAAGTCAAAGGAATCAGACTGATTTATACCAGATGGTTATCTGGACCTCCAAGGGGAATGAAATAAGTATCATGGATTAAATTTACCATCAATACGAGAAGATCTGTTTGCATTAGCAAGATTACATCTGTGCTTCCTCATAGATAAATTTTGTCCAAGTCTCCACTATTAATGTTGTCATCTTCATGCTGCAGATTGTGGTTCAAACTCGCAATGGAAACCCAGGAGGTTTTTGTTGGAGCAATACTTCAGCCTTTGGGCCCAAGGTTTGCACCAGTGTCCATGCGACCCTGGATTTTAAGTTCTTTGTTCTCATCTGTTCATTTTGTGTTTGTGCCAGAAACGTGTATGAAGCCCAGAATGAACAAAACGAATGGGAAGATAATTGTTTTGGTTGATTTTTTTTTTGAAGGATGGACACAATAGTAAAGAAAAATAATTATTTTTTTGCCAAAGGAAGTTTATATAACAGGAGTACTTTGTATGGCCACCAGAATGACCACTGGTATGAAGAAACCAGTGGGGAAAGACTTCCTGAACTGTTGCATTCACATAAGCAAGGAAAGTGTTGCAGCTTGGAAAATGAAACCTGCGATTTATGAGCACAAAGGACTTGGAGTCAATATTTTGTTTTCCTTAGTTATTCGATAATGACTTTGACAGTTTCTCTGGACTTGAGGAGATGCAGATTTTTGGGCTGGCGGGATGCAATGGACTAGCTGATTTCCAAAGCTGTCACTGATCTTTGATTGATATTTTCTGTATTTTCCTTTTTGGACCAGCCAGTTACCATCAAGCTCTTGCCTGTCTTGGCTCGGTATGCAGCAGCCTGTGTCCAGGATAATTCCAGGATGGCTTGTCCTACACCATCTAGAAGGTGCCACAGCCCTGCTTCTGTCTTGCCCTGTTATGAGTGAGTTTTAAAACCTAGATGGACATTAGAGTTGTGCCTGGACCTTGTACCGGGGCACATGTTGAGCCCCATGCTCTCTTCCTAAACTTCTGTTGAGTCTGTATTTGTAGCAGATGAGGCACTAAATTTGTGTCACTTTGAGTTGGTGGTACTGGTGAGGATGGTTCTTGCCTGTTTGAGTAGCACAAGCCTTTCTTTCACTGCACCGTTCAGCCCTTTTCTGAATCTATATCAGTTATTTACATGCCTGAAGTGATTTAAAATGACAAGCACAGTGGAAACTGTCAAGGATATATAATTTGCTGTGAATTATTTCAAATTAGAGAAGAAAGTGAAGAATGAGGACTCTGGCTGTAGTATCAGCATGGTCTCCATATGTCTGTGTGAATTTCAGGGACAAATCCCTTCATAAAGACAAAATCCTGTGCTGCGCTGAGGATCCCTTATCGCTTCCCCTTCAAGGAGGATGGTATAACCCCTTTTAGCAGGGTCACATGGAAGCATCCTGGTGTTTTCAGGCATCCATGAAACAAGTGTAATCACACTTGCCTGTCTTCCCAAGGAGATCCTCCTGCGAAAAGAACTAACTAACTGTAGCATAGTTATAGCATATAGCTATATAGCTGATGTAGAAAAGTGGGTGAATAGTTTTGGGGCAGATTTTATTTGAACATTTTGGAGCTGTGTTTGTTAAAGATAATGACAACTTTTTGAAACACACAGCAAAAGTAAGAAGGCTTTTGGGGTCTTGTTGTTGTTGCTGTTCCTGGAGTGCTGCTGCTTCCTTATTCCTAGGGAATGACAAAGCCAGCTGGCATAAATATCCTTCTCATCTCAGTTTTTTTCTATTTTTTTTCTTCCATTTCCTCATTTCTCTATACCATCCATCTACATTGTGCAAACTGAGTAATGAGACTTTACCAAGGCAAACCAGAGAGTGAAAGGCAGCTCTACAGGCTTTGGAATTATTTAGCGTTAAGCTGTTATCAGGGTGTGTTTTTAAAAAAGAGTGTTATCCTAACAGACCTGGTACATAAAGAATTTCTGGCTGAATCTGTAAGTTCCTGCAGGGAGACGTTGATCCTTTATCGCATGTTTGTTTTATCTGCTCCCTACCAGAGCATATTGCTGGTATGTAAGTAGATTGGTGTCATATGGCCCCAGACAGTTGCTTCATAAAGGAGTTCTACAGCTCCTTGATAGGCAGATTGTATTTATTTATTTCTTATAACATCTATGCTTCTTGTAATTTGTTTGAGGGAGGTTGTTTTACCTGCAAAGCCACTTACACAGGCACTATTTTTTCACCTGCCAAATCCTTCAACTATATTAACAGTACGAAGGAGGCCAAATTTTCTCATATTCACTCTCTTCTCTTAGGTAAAGCACTCGCTGAGCTAAAGGAAATACTGATGCAAATCTGGAGCAACTGGTGATTTTGTCATAGTAACACAAATTTTGAGAAATGAATACGAGAAATGCAACATTACTCTGCCTTGTCACCTTGCTTAAAAATCAGCAAGAAGACTATAAGACAAGGGAACACTGCTTCCAGTGGGATGGGCAGCAGAAGTTTTCCTGTAGGCGTGGATAGCTCTGATTTTAGAAACTGCTGCTCAACCCCTACTTGTGGTCAAGAGCATTCTCCAGAGCATGTGGGAGAAACAACACTTTTCTTAATTTTACTGGTTAACCGGTTGTGCTTGTGTTCTGGTCTCCCCCTGGGAAGGGCAGAGTATCCCCAGAGGACTGGCATATCCGTACCTCCCAAAGGAGAATTTTGGGCAAGTGATGGCAGCACGGTCTCCAGCCTCATAGCTTCTCCTCCTTGAAAAGATCTTCGGGTACTAATTTTCAGGTAAAAGCGGTTTGTGCTGAACCAGGCTTCGAGTAGAAAACATCAGAGTGATACTTTGACAGCGGGAGTGACGAAAAAACAGAAGACACTCTATAAAACGCATGTGAAATTGTCTGGTGAGGGCAAGGTGATTCTGGCTTGCTACAAATGTAATATTTTGCTTATTTTGCCGTGCCACTTCTCCGCCTGCTGGCTCCCTGGGTCCCATGGGAAGCCACAACCGTCACAGGAGGTCTCTGAACACCTGGGGCCAGGGCTGATCCTGCTCCATGAAGCAAGGGGAGAAGAAGGGCTTTGCAAGGTGTGCACCCTCTGGGCTCCGTCCTGCTGAGGTCAGGGAAAATTACGTCCGTGGCAGGAAGGCTGGATCTTAGTGTGTTTCAGAGGGGGTATCTTGTACAATTATTTCCTTATGGAAACTCACCTCATTCACTGTTCTGCTGTGTGTGCCAATTAACCTAAGGCTTGCTTTTGACAGGGCATACTTGCTCGTACAAGTCCCACTACCTTTCTGTTCTAAATGGCTAATTTCACAAAGAAGAGCTTTTTAGGCATCAATAACATTTTTAAGAAGATCTTGACAACAAAAAAGGAGTCCCTTAAATATCACAGAGTCATAGAATGCCTTCCCAGTATCCTGCAGCAATGCAGACACAATCTTGAGAGTTATTTAAAGTTATGCATTTTTAATTGCATCTTCTAGCTGAAAGGCACTGGGATCTTCAGTACAATTCCTTTCAAGGTGACTTTTGCCCAGTTGCATTGTCTGAACAAGCCATGGTGTCACTGTTAATAAGGGTACGCACTGGAAAAATAGTATCACCCATGTTAGGTCTGCTGGCATCCTGTAAAACTGCAGTGGCTGGGAAGGTGTTAGTATAGCTGTGGAATGAAACTTTGCTCCCGTGGAAGGCACTGGTAAAGTTCCCACTGTGCTTAAATTAGCCAGGGCTTCCTCATTTAGTCTTTGGTTGAGGAGCATGAGATGAGCATCACAAGTCGGGGCTACAGTTCTTCCCTTGTGTCATGCAATTTCAATTCTGTGCTTGTTACTGTCTTGTTGTTTTTGACCAGAAAATCACCTACAAAGTTCCTGGGCATAAAATTAACATGTTTGTTGCTCCAGAGTCTATCGTACAATCTTAAAGACTGATATGGAACCAGGACTAGTCTTCTCTATTAAATGATTTTACATACCAAAACTACCTCAGAGCTGGTGTGTGCCAGGTAGGAAGCCTGGTTTTCCTCAGCTGCTGTTTTTGGCGAGCCGTTTACCTCTAGGTAAGGCCAGTGGCTATGGAGAGGTTACCAAATCAGAACAGTACCTTCCCGTGCTTTGTATTCCTGTCGACAGAAAAAAGTTAGTATTGGGAAAAGTTTTTGCCCCGCAGGTTCCTGGCTGCTCTCCGAGATGGTTGCCAGCTGATGGCTGCTTCAGGAGCCTCTGTGAAATGAATTGGTGATTATAGTTCAGTTCCTGTTGACAGGCGTCCACCTTACAACCTCCGCAGCTGGCAGCCCCGGTGGCAGGCACAGCAGAGAGGTCCAGGGCTGAAGAAGCAGGAAAAATAAACAGCGCTCTCATAACAGGATGTGACCGCCCTGCTTCCATGATTCATATCCTGAGCAGCATCCCCTGGACCGGTGCGGCCCAGCGACCAGGTCCTTGGCCCACTGGTTTCTCTTTGAGGTCCAGGAGACTTTCTGATATTACTGCTGTTTATGAGGAAACTGCTTTTGGCCTGGTTCTTCAGGAACTTCTGCTCCTGGCTCTCCCGTGAGATGAAAATTTCTGCCCTGGCGAGGGCTCTGAAAGGGGCTTTGTAGTGTTGCCGGCATTACCCGGGATTTTGATGTAAAAGTCATTTAAAGTTGGAGGCTGCCTCATCTTACAGCATTTCCCATTGAGCTGGTCTGAGCACTCATCGAGGAGAAATATGGTGAGGTTTCTGGTGAAATATTCAGCCGGTGTCCACTTGCCCACTGTGCAGATGTCTCCTTCCCCCTGCGCTGCCTTCTTCCTCAGCTTTTCAGTCAGTTGTGGCATTTTCTGGCTGCTGAATCATTCAGAAGGTTTGTTGGGGTGCATTTGGGGTGGCAAACCTCTGGGAGCACCGGGCTCCCGTCTAGCCCACTGGCACATCTTGCTTTCCTTTCCAGCACCTGGGTGCCTTCCAGGTAGATTTAGGTTCCTTCTGAACAACCAGAAAATTTCCATCTGCTACTACACAAATGTGCCTGCCGTCTCCATGTTCTTCTTGAATAATTGTCCCCACTATTTACAACCCAGGGAATGTGCTGAGAAAGAGGACGGCGGAAGATACTTGTAATTGATGTCTACGGAAGATGAGTGTTTATGGTATACTCCCGGTGTCAGAAAGAAGCAACTTTCTCTGATGCATAACTACACAAACTCAAGCTTTGAAAACATACAGCTGTCTTCTTCCCAGGTCTCTGCAGCCTGGAATATTGAGGATTCATCCATTTCCCTGAAGGTAAATAATATTACGGCTATTTTTCTAATTTGCTTCTCCTTTTAGAAAGACTCCTTTTTCACTCTCCTTTTAGAAAGACCAAACCCTTGCAGCTCCCGAGAGGTTCCTTTGCACCTGACAACAGTTTTTATAGCCCGTTTCCTTTTCCATAGCTAAGTTTAGTTCTTGATTTTCCTCTGTCTTATCCCTCAGGCAGGTCTCACAAGTAGTTAAGCTGTTTGTGTTTTCCTCCTGCCTGCATCAAGAAGTTTGTAGAAATAGAGTGCAAGTTTTTATATTCGATTGGTAGGAAAAACATCAAAAGATAAAAGAAAACCAAAAGTCCTTTCTGAAGCTATTGTGCCATTGAAATACTCATGGCAGAAGGTGGCTTTGCTGAGGTGGAGTTTATTCATCATTGCAGAAATCTTTGCAAGAACTTGAATTTCTCACATATCTCATGCGAGCTCTACTCCCAACCAGTCCCACGTTGCTGACTTGGCCCTGACCTGTATTCATCTCATTGTGGTGTCTGTGTGCACTGAAGATCTGCAAATAGCCAACAAGAAGGCAGGCCTACCTTCAACATTTCACGGTCTGAATATACGACAAGGTGTAGCAGTCAGTGGAACTAGCAGCTGTGGAAAGACTAAACTGACTGTAAGAAAGCAAGAGGCAGCGAGGGAGGAGAAATTAAAGGGGTTGACTGTCAGTCATGGGCTGACCTTGACATCTGTCTGTTCCTTCCCTGTAGGCAATGTTTTGCAAGAGAAGCAGCAGAGAGGAAGCTTTGAGGAACACTGCTTTGAGGGGTGCCAGCCGGTGCCCCGGTGTGTTGGAAATGGATGGAGGCGCTGGTGCACGAGAGCAGGAGGTGACTGTTGGCTTCTGGAGTGTTTGGCAGGGTGCTAACGCAAACCGGTGAGGCTGCGAGGGTGAATGTCTCAGTCTCTGAAGGGCTGTGGGGTCTGCCCAGGCCCCTGGGGAAGGCTAGGGCCCTTTTAAGGTGATTGTATCTGCAAAACCAAATAATGGGACAAATTTTAGGGTCACAAAAAGTTCAAGAACTCCTCAGTGTGATTGCACGGCATGGGTTGAAAAAAAACCTGCCTGGAGCAGAGCAGCAGATCAAAAAAATATTTGAGATCTCCCAGCAGTATCCTATCTCAGATAATCTTTTTCTATGACAATAATTTCCTTGGGCAGAAGATTAAGCACTTTTAAATGAATTATAGTGATTTTAGTTTCTGCTGTCCTTGCATACTGCTGCAATTATCAGTGCAGTCTCTCCATTGCCCTGCTGCCATCAGAGAGCCAAAAAGGTTAACAGTGGTTCAACCCCAAAAATTGCTAGATCTGTGTATGTGTGTGATATGTCAGTATCCCATAGAACGAGCACCTCTGATATTTAGATGAAACTATTTTCATCCCCCTGCCCAAACAAGGTCTGCTCAACCCTTATCTCATCATGGAACAGATCCTCCTAGAAGCTATGCCAAGGCACATGGCTTCACCAAGGGCAAGTCCTACCTAACCAACCCAGTGGCCTTCTGTGATGGATTGACTACATCAGTGGACAAGGGAAGAGTTACAGATGTTGTCTATCAGGACTTCTGTAAGGCCTTTGACATGGTCCCCCACAACATCCTTCTCTCTAAATTGGAGAGATATGGATTTGATGGGTGGACTCTTTGGTGGATGAGGAATCGGTTGGATGGTCACATCCAGGGGGTAGTGGTCAATGGATTAATGTCCAGATGGAAACCGGTGACAAGTGGTGTCCCTCAGGGGTTGTATTGGGACCAGTTCTGTTCAATATCTTCATCAATGACATACACAGTGGGATCAAGTGTACCCTCAACAAGTTTGTGGACAACACCAACCTGTGTGGTGCGGTTGACCACATGGGACGGACCATGGGACGGAATGCCATCCAGAGGGACCTGGACAAGCTCAAGAATCGGGCCCATGTGAACATCATGAGGTTCAAGAAGACCAAGTGCAGGGTCCTGCACCTGGGTCGGGGCAACCCCCGGTATCAATACAGGCTGGGGATGAAGGGACTGAGGGCAGCTCTGAGGAGAAGGACTTGGGTGTACCGGTGGATGAAAAGCTGGACATGAGCTGACAATGAGCGCTTGCAGTCCAGAAGGCCAACCATATCCTGGGCTGCATCAAAAGAAGCGTGGCCAGCAGGTCGAGGGAGGTGATTCTGCCCCTCTACTCTGCTCTCGTGAGACTCCACAAGAAGAAGAGAAGGCTCTGGGGTGACCTTATAGTGGCCTTTGAGCCCATAAAGGGGGCTTACAGGAAAGATGGGGACAAACTTTTTAGCAGTGCCTCTTGTGATAGGACAAGGGGTAATGACTTTAAACTAAAAAAGGGAAGATTTAGACTAGATAGATGGAAGAAATTTTTTACAGTGATGGTGGTGAAACACTGGAACAGGTTGCCCAGAGAGGTGGTAGATGCCCCATCCCTGGAAGCATGTAAAGTCAGGTTGGAGGGGGCTCTGAGCAACCTGATCTAGTTGAAGATGTCCCTGCTCGTTGCAGGGGGGTTGGACTAGATGACCTTTGAAGGTCCCTTCCAACCCAAACTAATCTATGATTCCTATCAAGGACATTTCAAGGTGAATTTTAGATGGGACTTGTACTGTCTTTTTCCATTGGGTAAATTCCACTTCACTTGAACAGGTTCTTCTAGTGGGTCTTTTAATAGACAAGGGAGTGCCTTAAAGGTTGTGTTGAATTACTGAAGAAAAATATGTCTGATCTGTGGTCAAGGTGTTAAAAATCCAAGACAGCATCCAGACAGACATCCTAGCTACCGCCTAGGCTAAATACATAAAGCTAGGAACATTAATCCCAAAAGCAGAGAATGAGCAAAGGAGGATTTTTATTAATTTTTGTGGTATCAGGGCATACACCCTTTTTAGATTGTATCCCTCAAAAGTGGAGGTACCATAGTCTGCACTAATGCTAGAAACAGCCTTAGGAGCTGTATTAGTGGAGGGTTTTCTTCAGGTTCGTATTCCTGCAAGTCACTGCATTCTGCTGCGTGTATCTTACTCTGCTTGGCTCCAGCACACAAAGGGTGGCCTAGCTGAGCTGCCTGGAAGATCTCAGCCACATGAGATGCTCTTACACTTTGTCACCAAGAGTTTCAAAGCTCTATTAATTGACACTCCAAACTGATTGAATTTAATGACAATCTTTCCACTGACATCATGGCTTTGATTTATACCCTTAATACATAACGCATTGTTTCAAATGTGAGTCTTAATGTCCTTATCCAGTCTGCAGTTCTTCCAAGTTAAGTATGAATAAACAGAGAGAGAAGGAAAAAAACCCACAGGACAAGTTTCAGAGATTTCTGTGCGTCTGTTAGAGGCAACTTCTGACTAATGCCAAGAAGCAGCGGGAAAGGGTGTCTTTTGCCCAGGAATTCACAGTCTGCCGGACTCTTTGCAGCCAGAACTTTGTGCCACTGAGTTATTTTCTATCAGAAAAGGCAACCGAACCTCTCGTGCGACAGTTAGACCAGTAAGAAGGTTAATGGACTAAAACCCTTGCATGTTTATGTTAATTAAATCTGTCAGCCACTGTATTTTTCTTCTATTTTTAGTCTGGTTTCCTAAGGAAATGAGGCTTATACAGTTGCAGTGGCTGTCTGTCCATCTGTTGGTCCCCCCCGCTCCTCCCAGTAACTTTCAAACTGTCAGCAAATTTCAGCCAATCTGGAAAGAAAGGAAAGCTTCTCAAAGACATTACCATTTTTATGAATTTCATGAAGACTGGTGGAAATTTTCCAAAGGCTTGATTAAACTCCCCTCAATGTAAAACTGAGATCATTCAGCCATTGCCCTTTCCGTTTGCCCCAACGTGCAAAACCCATCTGCCCTACTGTTGTGTGAGTGGCTTCAAACCAGCTACAGCACGGGCTGTTCCTTGCTCACCCCAAAGCAATGGGAAAGTAAAGGTTTTGTGGCAGCCAGAGATGTCTTAGATTAGACATTAGGAAGAAGTTCTTTACTGTGAGGGTGGTGAGACACTGGAACAGGTTGCCCAGAGAGGTTGTGGAGGCCTTGTCCCTGGAGGTGTTCAAGGCCAGGTTGGATGGGGCTTTGAGCAACCTGGTCTAGTGGGAGGTATCCCTGCCTATGGCAGGGGGGTTGGAACTAGATGATCTTTAAGGTCCCTTCCAACCTAAACCATTCTATGGTTCTATGATTATATGTTACTGGAGACTTGCAAGAGATTGGAGTGGAACTGAAGGGCGTCATATGGGAAACAGAAATAAGTGAGACCACCGTGGTGAATAGGCGATGGCAACAAGGGAGGGATACCTAGAAGGTATCATACGCTGACAATTTTTCAGGGACGTGACTATTTTTGAAGGATGAGCAAACATCAGAAAACCTGAGAATATTGTGGCAGGGAGAAGGGCTGAGGGGTGCAGAGTAAACCCAAAGGTGTAACAGGGAGGTGGCACTGGGCTGGTGTAGGCTAATTTCAGCAGTAGTGTGGGGGTATGTAACAGAAATCCATAGGAAACTGAGTTTAATCAGCCTAGCTGCTCACAGAAGAACTTGTTTTATCAAGCTCTTTGTTGGCGAGGTTAGACTAGGGAATGACTGAAGTTATTCAGAAAACATGCTCTTGTGATTTCTTTGGGGCTGTGCAATTCTACTGATAGAGATAGCAACTCTTTTGCATGATAAATTATGGCCAGAAAGCATACCTACCCTCTGCCGCCTGCGTTCCTCGCAGCACCCACTGGGTTTCTTTGATTCCAGAACTTAGTTTTTCTTAAAAGGATGATTGTTTTGCTGTGCCCACACCACTAAGATGGTGCTGCGCTGAGTAAATAGAGCCTTTGTGAGCAGTTCCTTGGACTATGTGAGGAGGATCCTTCTTTACAGCTATGTGAAAGCTTATACTTACTTGGATGGCAATCAACATGCCTTGGTGGATGAAGCATTGGCCGTCTGTGTATCATTAAGGAGCTCCAAGAGTCAATTCAGTCCAGACAGTAAACAATGAATTGCTGACACTTTCAGCTCTGCTGGGGCTCCAAAATACCAGCGCGCACATCTGAGCCGTATCAGTGGAAACACACAAGGATTAGATTCTTTTGGTGACGGCTGCGTTTTTATTGTGAATAATCTGATGGGAGCCTGATGGTGTCCAATGCATCCATTCTTGCCTTGTGATTCTTTTGCCATCTGAAATGTTGTTAGTTTTAATGACATAATTATCCTTTATATATTCAGTTAGACATGTGGGTTGGGTTTTTTTCCTTTTTTTTTTTTTTTTTGAGTTATAATTAGTTTCCCTGAGAGGCAGCAGCTTTAATGCTTGGGTAGTTTTCTGAGAAGCTGGGACTGAAAGAAGCTTTTGGGAAATGACAATTATATGTCCATGGTTTTTATTTGGTATGCTTTATTTTAGTCTTTGTCTAGGCTGAAAGCTCTTGTTGGCTGGCAGAAGATGGATTGAATCAGTGAAATCAGGAAATTTCAGTCTCATTCTCCCCACACTCCCCCCAAACAAAAACACACAAAGAACTTGTATATCGACTGAAAGTAAAGTGCAGTTGTTTTGCTGAATTTATACGAAGTACTGGCAGGAAAAAATGAATGCTCCTTTCCCCTTTATCCTCCAGGGCATTGACTGAATTCACATGAAATTTTTTGCTGAACTTTTCTAGAAGTTTATCTCAAACAGAAAATTTTGTAATAGATGTTTGTATCAGGGTAATTCTGATGAGACTATTTAGTTGGTGTATCTTGGAAAACAGAAAAAAAAAAGGCTATTGGCTTGTAAATGACCTTGTAACCTTCTTCTGTATTACTGATTCCGAGGTTAGCCCAAGGTGGCCCATGTCTGTCTCAGGGATCTTGCGGTACCCCACGACCCCCCCCGGGAACTACTGCACCTACACAGATGCATAAGGACTCTGCAGTGGGTTTAAGCATTAGTAAAAGAAAACATTGATGCAAACTTGTCAGAAATCATATGAGTTGTTACAATTTGAAGCTTGATATGTGCAGTTAGTTACCGATTGCATTATGCCCTGGCTTCGTGTCATCATTAGGAAAAAACAACAGAGAAAAATCTTCGCCCTGGCTTCGTGTCATCATTAGGAAAAAACAACAGAGAAAAATCTTCACGGGGTTTGTAAAGCTCCGGTGGGGATGCACTGAGCTAAGGCCCCCCCCCCCAGCACCAACAGAAAAACCCCGTGGGTTTGCCTGTAGTTTATGGTGCCATTCTGCAGCAACGAAGCTGAGGAAGATGCTTAGTATTGCGAGCACCTGAAAGGTCTCATATGTTCTGCCTGAGTGGGAAGCTTCGTTATTATACTGAAATGATTAAGAAGAGCATTTGCTTTCGGAGACAGACTGGGGGCACAATTACCCCCCCTTCCCCCCCCATGCTCTCGCAATGCAGGGAGGAGCACTAACTCCTGCCATGCTGGAGCAAGGGAGCTTCCCTCCCTCCTGTGGGGCAGGCTGCTTGCCTGCCCGCCGTGCTCCTGCAAGACAAACGAGAAGGATAATGTGCAGCTTTGGTTCTCCCCAGCAGCTGGTGCAGCCACTGCGGGACCCTTGCGGGGAGTCAGTCACTGCCCCTTGACCCTGCTCCCCTTACTGCTCTCCCCGCCAGGCCCTGGCTGCTGGGGAGCAGCAGAGAAGGGGCCCCGTGAGGCAGCTGGGGAAGCATCTTGCTTGAAGTAAGGGGTAGAGGAGTCGGTACTTGCTCCAAGTTACTTCGCTCATCCAGTTTATCCCAGCTTCAAGCTACACCAGGGCAAAGCCAGGGTTTCCGTCACTTCTGGGAGATGGCAACTCGTTTCTCTCCCAGAAAGGCCATAGCGGCTAGAACTGGAAAAGCCCTTGTCAGTCCCTTAGTCTCCTTCTCCTCTCCTTCCCTCTGTCTCTCTTTTTTCTTTTTTAAAATAGTATATTTGAGAATGATGTGTCCATGCTAGTCTCGCCTGTCTCTTGCAAAGGATTTCCAATCCCCTAGTTTAAATGGAATATTACTCCCAGATGGAAAAGCTCATCTACTGGCAAAGTCAGTGATATAATTTGTTTATATAGATTCAGTGCAACTAAAGGGGATTGGGGGAAAGGAGAGAGAAGAAAATTCCTTCACCATCTCGTACTTGTTACTTGTCAAGTTGTGTGCACTGTGAGCAAAGCTGTGTTCTTGAACGGTCAGGGACGGTGTGGCCCCAAAAGGCTGTTGGTAGGGAAGAGGAGACAGGGTGCTTGTCACTCTGGCTTGGAGGGAGTGTGCTACATAGTTGTCATTTTCTGCATGCACGATTAAAACTAAAGCGAAAAAAAAAATCTTGGCTCTAGCAGTGGGAACCACACAGATGTGAACTGAATGGAAAGCTGATTTTTTTTTTTTTTGCTTGTATGTCACCACTTCCTGTGACCTGAAGGACAGATTTGTCACAGAGTTTTCTGCAGCACAGGCAAAGACACTAATTACCCTTTTCAGAAATAATGGAAGAAAAGTACCATGTTCAGTGTTTCATGGTGTGCTTTCTGTGCTTTGCTTTAGATGGGTCTAGCAGCTTTCCAGAGTCTCAGATGTGTTGGAGGTTTTCTCCCTTTCTTCCTTTGAAGTTGAGGATCCCAAGCACTTTCCCAAACTGACCTATGCAGCCTCTCATAAGGCCGGGTAAAGCACTCACTCCTCTTTAGCCCTGGCTATCATATGGAGGAACACACGTATAAGCCACGTGTGCATTCATATACCCTATTTGGTAGTGAGATTCACACACCCCATCTTCCTCCCTGGCCAGGGGACTCGGTACACATATGAGCATAGCAAGACACGTTTCTGTTTCGTGATCAAACATACATCAGCTATATAGCTATATTTCCGAGGAGGAAAGCAGGCAGCCAGGCAGGGATCCTCCTCGGGACCCAAAGGCCCTGCCAGCTGGGGTGGGTGCCGCAGGGCGGGTGTCCTCACCGCAGGGCACTGCGAGCTACGCCTGCCGGAGCGTATTTCCACAGCTGACCAAGCCCCATCAGCCCACAGCCCCCCTCCTACGTGCGTAGGCTCCTACTCTGTTCACGTTATCCACATTTCCACCCTCGCGCACCGTGCAGGTACCAGCAGGCAGCAGCTTGCTGGTAATCGCCTCCTTCAGAGACCTCCCAGCTCCTCCCCACCGCACCGGCGCCATCCGTGTTGCAGCTCTCCATCAACAGGCGTGGAAAGTCTTAGCCTGGAAAGCCAGGCACTTCACGTGGTGCCCTAACACGAGGGTGCCGGGCTGAACAGGCTAGAGTCGCACTTCCAAAGAACTAAGTTCCAATTTTGGTTTCAGTCATAGAGGGAATTTTGTTTAAAGATCTTTTAATCCCTTAGGAATCTTTCCAGTCCCCGGGGATATCACTGCTTAATCACACCCTCAACCCAGTGCCGGGTCATTCTCTCTCAAGATAGGGCTTGTTCGGGGACTTTTATGGATTTTTGTTTGCTTGCTTGCTTTTTAAGTGGGACTATTTTCCAGTTTAATTTGGGGTTGTTTGTGAGAGGTGTCTGCTTTCGGAAGACTGTTGAGTTTTCTGGTGTAGAAAAACTGAACATCCTTCTTTCTGGCTAAAAGGTACATGGCACAGGAAAATGTAACTGGGAGAGAGCATAAGGTACGTAAAGGAGAATGGGGAGCATGAGGGGCCTGAACCAAAGTTGTCATAAGATAAAGGAATTTCCAAATTGAAATATTTTGGATTTTGCTTTTTACATGAAGTATCATATTTTTCCTAGTGGAAGGAGGGAGGAAAATATCCGGTGGTGCGGGCCAGAGCTGATGTAGCTACCTCTTTGCTTGCTTTTGCATATCTCCTATGCTTAGAAGTACAATTATGCTTTGAAAGAGGAGTTCACTCAGAAATGTAAGTGATGACAAATGCATCAGCCCCTGCCTGCACCTTAACATCTCAGTTCTGGACCCCACAGTTCCCCCATTTATGATACAACAGGAACATATTTTGTTCTGCTCCAGTAGCAGCACTCGACTGAGTGTTACTGGCTCATTAGGAAATGAGATGATCTGTCTAAAGCTTTAGGCTAGGGACACTTTTTTTAAGCAAGTATGGAGTGTTCAAGTGATGCCAGCAATAACAATCTGTAAATTGCAGATGAGGTGCACTGAGCAAGCAGTGTGTTATCTCTCTGAATGTTTAAATTTTTGCACATTTTGGCAACTTCTTTAAAGAAGGCAAGAGTTGGACTGTCAGCACTGATTTTAGTTTTGCAGTGCTATGGCTTTCTATTTATAATGGACATGAAAGAGGTCCTGAAGGCAGCGCGTCTTGTCAGTGAATTAAAAATTCCCTCATATCTGCAATGTTTGCTTTAATTTAAATATTTGTCACGGTTAATGAAAGATTGCCTGAGAAAGAGGGAGCAAAGCAAGTTTCCCAGGTCCCATCAGTTTACTTGTGTCTTCTTCCTATTTGTGGTCAAAAATACAGCCCTGTATGAATGGCTGTGATGCTCTGTGGATGGCAAAGTGGGCAGCAGTCCGTCGCTAAGGGGATTTCACGTCATGCGGTTATCTAGCAGCCTTGGATGTTAATGTGGAGAGTCTGGCCTATCTTGTTTACTGCAACTGATGAAATGTAAGGTGCCTACCTCCACTGCTTTGATTCTGTGCTGAGGCACTTTCCTGATGTCATCCTTAAGGGGAGCGGGAGACATGCCCAGCATGCGGAAAGACGCAGGGCAGAGCTCTGGCCATGCTTCCAGCTGCAGAACTGCCCACGGTTCCCTGCTGCAGGAGCTGTGTTGTTGCCAATAAAAACAAGGCAAGCTCAAATCACGTAATAAGCATTATAGGCTTCTCTTATTTAGTTCACAATGTATACCTTTGGGCAACATTCAGACTCCCTAGTGCCTGCTAATTAATTTGTTTTCTTACACTTTACTGAGATTTGGATTGGCACCAAAGCCCAAAAGGCAAGAATCTAGCTGTCAAAAAGTGGATGTCTATAATGAGGGTAAGGTGTGGATGGAAACCACACAGTTGTCACACAGCAACTATGACATAAAAGATGCTATTGCTTCCATACTGTTTCCCATAAGGGAGAGAGATATTTTGGGATGTGATTATGGGAGACAGCTACATGGAAACTGTCATTGAATGCACCACACACTGAAATGGAGTAGTATGCAGAAACAAGGCTGTTAGAAATATTTAAATAAATATTAAGTTTGTGGATGAGTAACAAAAGTATGTAAGCATTAATTAAACATGGGGCTGGCTAGCCTGTGCAGCATTGTCCAGTTGAGGAATACAGGATTCAGAGTGGGAAGCTGAGGTTTTCCTCCTGGCCCTGAAACTAGTCTTCCCTAAAATCTCAGCAAGTCGTATTTTCCACTGATTTTCTATACTTTGGACCAGCAACATGTGCCTCAGTTTCCTCATCTCTAAAAAACTTTTGCTTGCTAACATAACCTCCAGGCCACTGTCAGATATTGGTTATAAGTTATATTAGGACCGTGGAGTTAATAGCTATCGGAAGTTTGAGATATTAATTAATTATCATTGTTTTTAGGCTCCTGGCCCTTTTGTTGTGTGATGGCAGACTTTGCAGCCCTGTAAGAGCCCTGTACAGAGATCGGGCTTCCCTTTCTGTGTGTGGGACTTCTCCCACCAGCCTCAGGCAAACCCCGGTGCCCAGGGCTTGCCTGCCTGCTGTGGTGCTGCCCTGGCTCTTACCCACCGCCCCCAGGCAAGCAGCAGACTCGTGCCTAGTGCCGGGCTCCTGCCGGCCACATCAGCTGTTGAAATAGCTTGGTAATGAACTCTAGGGCAGGCATCCTGTAATAAATTAATCTTTGTGAAGTTTGACAACCATAAAGAGTAGTCCTAACACGTAGCATCTCTCTCTACAACAGCAGAACACCACGGGGGCCTGCGTCTCCGGACCCCTTCGTGCTCCTTGTGGTCAGTATACATGGTGAGCTCTGCCTAGCTGCTCTTGCAGCATCCTGTTGTCTCTGTAATGCTTCAGGGATTCTGTGATATCTTCAGAAGTGCCCTTGAAAAGGTTGAGGAGAAGTTACATCTGGGTCGGGGCAATCCCACGCACAAATACAGGCTGGGCGGGGAATGGCTGGAGAGCAGCCCTGAGGAGAAGGACCTGGGTGTGCTGATCNTAAGTTTGTGGATGAGTAACAAAAGTATGTAAGCATTAATTAAACATGGGGCTGGCTAGCCTGTGCAGCATTGTCCAGTTGAGGAATACAGGATTCAGAGTGGGAAGCTGAGGTTTTCCTTCTGGCCCTGAAACTAGTCTTCTCTAAAATTTCAGCAAGTCGTATTTTCCACTGATTTCCTACACTTTGGACCAGCAACATGTGCCTCAGTTTCCTCATCTCTAAAAAACTTTTGCTTGCTAACATAACCTCCAGGCCACTGTCAGATATTGGTTATAAGTTATATTAGGACCGTGGAGTTAATAGCTATCGGAAGTTTGAGATATTAATTAATTATCATTGTTTTTAGGCTCCTGGCCCTTTTGTTGTGTGATGGCAGACTTTGCAGCCCTGTAAGAGCCCTGTACAGAGATCGGGCTTCCCTTTCTGTGTGTGGGACTTCTCCCACCAGCCTCAGGCAAACCCCGGTGCCCAGGGCTTGCCTGCCTGCTATGGTGCCGCCCTGGCTCTTACCCACCGCCCCCAGGCAAGCAGCAGACTCGTGCCTAGTGCCGGGCTCCTGCCGGCCACATCAGCTGTTGAAATAGCTTGGTAATGAACTCTAGGGCAGGCATCCTGTAATAAATTAATCTTTGTGAAGTTTGACAACCATAAAGAGTAGTCCTAACACGTAGCATCTCTCTCTACAACAGCAGAACACCACGGGGGCCTGCGTCTCCGGACCCCTTCGTGCTCCTTGTGGTCAGTATACATGGTGAGCTCTGCCTAGCTGCTCTTGCAGCATCCTGTTGTCTCTGTAATGCTTCAGGGATTCTGTGATATCTTCAGANGTGTCCCTGCCTATGGCAGGGGGGTTGGAACTCGATGATCTTCAAGGTCCTTTCCAACCTAAACCATTCTATGATTCTATGATTCTATGCTTTAAATAGGTTGCATTACTGAAAATGACTTGAATGATGAAGCAAAAGAAGAGAGTGTGCAGGTGACTAGTAGATGGCANGCTGCTCTTGCAGCATCCTGTTGTCTCTGTGACGCTTCAGGGATTCTGTGACATCTTCAGAAGTGCCCTTGAAAATGTTGAGGAGAAGTAAGTAAATCTATGCTTTATATAGGTTGCATTACTGAAAACGACTTGAACGATGAAGCAAAAGAAGAGAGTGTGCAGGTAACTAGTAAATGGTGAAGGACAAAAAATAGGAGGCTGATGTACAGCTCATTCAGCACCTGCAAGTCCTCCGGCAGTGTTGAGGAAAGGGCTGTGCAGCTCATTAAGCCCTGCGAACCCTAGCGAGGCAGGCGTGGAAACCAACACCTCAGACCTCCTTGCAACCAGTGGAGTTGCAGGCAGGTGGTGACGGTCATTTACGTGACTGATTTTTCCAGCCCCCATTGTGTAACTGCAGAAATACCAAGCTGTAGTCTCTAGGCCTGCACTGGAAATACAGAGACAGCCCTTCCCTGGGATGCAGTGGGAGGTGTGGGGGCTGCCTCCTGCTCCTTTTTAGCAAGAGAACATCTCTACAGCTCCCCATACCACCTTCTACAGAATGACAACCAACATATGACTTGGGTTTGAAATCCTTGCAGCTGATGGAAAAACAATTAAGATCTCATTAAAATTCTATGTAGAGAGCCAAGAAAAGGAAGATAATGTCAGAGGAAAGGTGATACGTAGGACAGTACGGAGAAATCTCTTAAGTTAAGCCTGTCATTAGGCAGGAGCACAGAAGGTGCTAATTGTACAGTGCATTTCATTCATCCCACAAAGCATAATTAACACTTTCCCTTCTGCCTTCCCCTTTACTGAAATGAATGGATTCAATACATATACTCTCTTGTTAAGGCAGGAGTTGTCGTATCCTGGATCTGTATGTGCAGAAGAATTTTACTGCTGGGTTTCTTCACCTGCTTACTATTGAAGAGGAATCATTATTAGTCATGTGAGGGAGTGCTGATGTCATTAATCTCTCTGTATGTCTTCATCTTTTGCTGTTACAGAAATTATTGACCCAAGATGGGGAAACATTGGAACAAGCATTGGAACTGGCTTTCAGGTAAGCACGTGCTTCAATATTGCCCTAAATAAGGAAGGACTGAGCAGAGATCGCTCCTACGCTGTGAGTGTGTGCAGATGTGCTGGTGGGAAGGCAGCACAGTGCAAACAAGCACTGGTTGGTCCCATGTGGGCTGCCGACAGCCTGGCAGGGTGCTGAGGATTCTTCCTTAAGATTTATTTCCAGGCTGATCCAGCTGTTGACAGAGAAACCAAAGCTCTTGCAGTGTGTGGACTCTGACCCGCCTTGCTGCCCTGATGACTATCAGTCCTGAGCAATATTATTGTGACAGAGCGACAGCTGCTTTGCAAAGCAAATCTTAGCCTCAACAGGTCCAGTCTGAGTGTTTGCACACAGCTTCCTGGCCTCCCACACTCCTCATAAAATTGAACTAGAGGTGATAGTCTTCCCTTCCTTTTAAACTGGAGAAGGTATTGCATGTTACTACGCAGCTGATGCTCTTTGCTCCAGAAGTGACTACATTTCAAGGCTAGGGTGAAGTGATCCATGCCCACGTGGCCTTTCTGTTTCACAGAAATAATTCAGATTAATTAGTTAAAGATTTCAAAGCACTCTGACATTCCTGTCTGAAAATGCTATCTCTAAGTATAACAATAATGGCACTTTACACCCTCTGATACTTTTGCAGGAGTCTCTGTAAGAGAAGCTATGCATATACAAGCTAGTGTGCTTGGTGTCAACTGAAGTTCTTCATCCCAAATCTTGCCAGAGACAGCCCAAAGAGCCACTCTTCACCTCCCCCTCAATCTAGGCATCTTCAAAGTTTGGGGAAGTTTGCCTCAGGACACTGTGCTCTTGATGCCTACCAATGGCATCAGTAGATGACTGGCTCTGAGGCTCACTGTGGCTGCGGTGCCAATGAGGGAGCTGCACGGTTGCACAGCCACTCCGCTGCTCTGGTTCCCCCCCTGTTTGCATTACACCAGCGAGGCTGAAGGAGGTCCCTTCATCCCCACAGTAGATTTGCTCCTCGTTGGTGCTTTGGGCACACAAGAGTAGGCAGTTGCAAAATGCCAGCTTATTTTCAGCATCATAGACACCTGCTACCATTTCCATAGCATGTGGGCTCTGAAAGCGCCGAGCCAAATTCCTTCCCAATGCTCTCATGGGCAAAGGTATAAGATGGCCTTGCATCTCTTTGTCCTTTGACACAACCTGAGACAGCAGCAGCCCGTCCTCAGTCCCACCATTTTCACAGAGGTGCAAGCAGCCTTAGCTGCTGGCCACCAGGGAACGTCTACACACCCACACCTCACCTGGCCTGTCCACTCCAGTCCTTGGTTCACCTGTTAGCCCCACAACTAATGTTTGTGGGGCTTACGTTGTTTCCATGTGGCGCCTTCTGACCCTTTATTGCATCCAGTCCAAGTTCACACATGAGTAATCGCTGACTGAAATTGGGCTTGAGGGAGAAAGAAAAGAGTCCAGGGGGCTAAAAAGGGACATGTCAGAAACAAGCTCTCTCGTATTTCTTAAAGCACTGAGACTATTCCCAGCCTAAGCACGATGAGCTGTATGTGAAGTCACTTAGGAAGGGTCTTCGTTGGGCCAGGCTACCTGTGGCTACATAGTCATTACTTGGACTTCACCCAACCTATTTTCATTCATAGACTCCTCACCACCCATCTATGAAGCTTATGTTCCTCTGAATGAACCAGAAAGCTAAAAGGTAACCAAACCCGATAGTTGGTCAGGGGGAAGTAGGGAAGGAGATTCCTCTGGTGCTTTGCTGAAAGGTAAAATGGATACGGTCGCTGATGGTGAGAGTAATTGGTGTACCAATAGGCCCAGAGGGATGTGTGTGAGGTGTGAGCAGGTGGGGTGTTCAGGGGTAAAAGCGTGCAGGCTGCCACTGTAGGAGATGTCCTCTGTCCAGCAATGAAGAAATCCTATTTTGTCGGAGTAGGGGAGCTGTCGGCTTATGGCATCAGGAAAGCTTGCAGATATAGATCATCATGTCATAGGTCTCCAGACATTCCTACAGTGTGGCAGAAACAGCTAGAGAAGTTCCCAGGCAGACAAGGAGCAATTAGCCATCCCAATCTCTCCAGCTGGCTGAGGTGCCTGTCTTGGTTTCATTCCTTTATAAATTGAAACAGCAGATAAAATCAATGAAATCAGAACCTGCAGGTTAATGATACCAACAATAGCCATTCCCCTCCTGCTAGAAAGGTAGGTCACAGCATTACAAAAGGCTATTGTGATTTTTGACACAATTCCTGAGTGGCAACCAAGAAGCATTTCTGTAAAAGTTGTGAATGCAGCTCAGTTGCCAGAGTAGGGGAGGGAGGATCTCTGTTGGTTTAGGGACAGGAGACCACCGGCTTCCAAAGTTTTGGAAGCATCACTGATTTTCACATGCCTAATAGAAAAAATTTCTCATGTTGGGTGTGTGATTCCAGAGCCAGTTTTAAACCTTGTTTTGTTTTTTCTGGTTGAAGTGGAAGAAACATTTCTAACATGCAGTCCATTCTTACAGGCGCATTGACTTGAAAGTTAATCATAGTTCTGGCCCCAGATGGTTACAGTGCATCTGCTTCTCCATCTGTGGGAGTCTTAAAGGATACTTGATAGCTGTCCAAGTAAGTGCTTAAAAATTGTATCATATAAAAGCAAAATAACAGGATAGCATAATCCAGAATAATCCCAAAGGAAACAGAGGTGGAATAAGTGTTTCAAGCTCTCAGCTGTGCCCTATAGATTTCACCTGAAATACAAATTATTGTACCTACCTATCTTCATCGGGAAAATGCTATAGAAATATACTTCCTGCTTTGCTATGGACAGGAGTCTTACAACTAGGTAACATGTAAACAAATGTAAGCAACACATTTTTCAGCCATGTTATGTTATGTTATGTTATATATTATACTGTATTGAAGCTTGGTGTGGCTGTCTGTAAGTAAGCTTGTTTGGCAAACTGCTTTCAAAACAGCCAGCACTCTTTCCCATACCAGAAGCCCTTGATAAGTCAAGAAGAATGGGACAAATTATTTACAGTGTCCTTCTGTCCTCCCTGTAATCCCCGGAAAGATAAATATAGAAATCTCTAGGGCTGAGATCTGAGATGCAGTATTGATGAGCAAATGTGGAACAGGCCTCACTCAAAACATCATTAGATCAACTGGTGAACTGATAGAGAATGGGGCTAATTGAAATCCTTTTTAGGGGGCATGTGTGCTTGGGTCCCTTGTAGGCTTGTAGAGAGGCCAATAATGATGAGGTCTGAAACCCTCAAGTTTCAAGTGATATGAAGCTTGACCCAAAGCTCAGTGAAGCTGAAGAAAATCTCCCCCGGTGCATGAATATTGCGTGTGTTATGGGACTTCCTTTTTTTGAAGAACAATTATCTCAAATGCAGAGACACAAGAATTCCACTAAACCTCACTCTTATTCTGCATGAGGGTTATGATGGATAAGAGGGAGGAAGGAGTTGCTTTTCCTCTCAAGGTGAATAAAAAGTTAAAAGTCAATTTCTGGATCGTTCCCCAGGGTCACATGCGAGGGGACAGAGAAGTCAGTAAGGCTCTCTACATTGAGTTGTGAGAGATGAAGAAGGTAGGGAGCCAGTACACCATACCTGCCATGAGCAAGCAGAGAAAGAATAGACGGAAACGGGCATGACCCCTTGCCTCATCCCCACCACATCTGCTCAGGAGAAGCAAGCCATCACAGACAGTCAGCAAACTGCACATCTGTCACGGACACAACCCGTTCCCTCTCTTCTGGAACAAGCTGCGAGAACAAAGTAAGTAAAAACTTTAATGAAGGTTGAGCTTTACAACTACACATATTAAGTCCCTATAATAGTAGCTTACAAACAGGAATAATGTGTTTTGTACAAACAGGAGTCATGTGTTTTTCTTTGTCATAATAATAATGACCAGTGGTACTCAGGAGCTGTTCCACTATCACAGAAACTCACTGCTGCAGCACCGTCTCTTTCCAGTAAGACTCAAAGAAGGGCTGCTCATCATGTATATGATCCCTGGGCAAATGGTATGGCAGTAGTCCATTGAGCAACAGGCCAAGTAGGTACATGGAAATCAGCACGTAGTAATACGCTGCCCTGGAAATAAATACCATGGTATGTGACACCACTGGGGACAAATTTTTTCATGCAAAATGTGTACATAATGCTGCGAGCAACCCTAAGGGATAAGCATCGGTATTTACAACACTCCTTAAAATTACTAATGCCACACTCAGCAATTCTGTATTAAAATTGGTATTTCTTGTTTAACACATTGCTGAGGACTGATTTACAACTTGATTCCAACTCCTAAATGAATTGCAATTATTCTGGCAGTTATTAATTGTGTGAATTGATGTGCAGGAGTTTATCTCACAGTATCCAATCTGTTTTTTATGGCTGCTGTTTTATTGCTCCGTGATTGCTCTAGGATTGAGTTTGCTTGCCAATACTTACAAGTTAAAAACAAGTTTTAATATATTTGTTGGCATAAATGTAAGACTGGGGGCAGGGGTTGTTTCATTTGTGATTTGGGGATTTTTCCTCTTCATCTTCCTGAGTTTTTTCTATTAATTTCTATTCCAGTTGCTCCAAGCCTGTGTTATATTGATCTGTTTTATATAAAAAGAATAATAGCAATTTTCCCTGAATAAGCAACAACACTTGGTGATGCATCTTCTATTTAGGCAAGAAGGAAGACTCCAAGCAGGAACAGTGCTCCCCAGGGAGAGGGAGAAGTGTCACCTGTGCAACATCATAGCACTGCTATAGGTATCTCAGCCTAATAAGATTGGGGGACAGGAAGACCTTGGCCTTTGCTAACACTGTGTATCCTCCTCCCTTGAATCTCTTTTTTCCTGGTGGGATACCTCCAATGGGGAGGGCAGCAGTCAAAGCCAGAATCAATATCAGGGATCAAGGAAACCACAGGAAAAGGGGTATTTCTAGTCCGCCTCCAGCAGAGTCAGAAGATTGGCATGAGCTGCCCAAGTCAAGGTCAGACATTCTCTAAGAGGACATTAAAGGCATCATCTGTGGGGAGGAAAAAGACCTATTTAAAGGGCATACAAACAAATGGAATACATTCACATTGGCAATTAGGAAGTTTCTAATTGTCAAAGCAGTGATCGATTTAGAGCCAGTAAGAGAAATGGGAGGAAGAAAGCTACCTGGTTTCAAAGACGAGCTGGAGCAGATAATCTCAAATCTTTCTGGGTTCTGTGCCTCTGATAGAGCCTGGACTCAATAGCTTGCTCACACTGTTACATGAAAGGTCCCTTGTGGCATGATAAGGTCCTAGCACTTTCTGCAGTTTCCCACCATCCTGCCTGGTCTCGTGGTGACAGTGTCTGGCAGAAGGATTACCCAGATCCTACATTGCAAGGATCTTGGGCCTTTCCAAAGGGCTCTGACATGTCCTGGTCAAGAGCAGACTGAATTTCTAGTCAGCCCAAGCTGAGGCTGGGCAAATCTGGCCGTCAGACACTGGAGATCTTCAACTTCAAAGCACCCTTGGGAGCACTCTAGCAGGTAGAGCATAGACAGAGCCTGTGACCCCCGATCCTTTGTGAGCTTTGCAGTGGTTAGTTATGGTGAGCTGATGTTTCGGGTCCTGCTGGTTTCCATGTACTCCCCAGTCTAAAGACTCTGAACTCAGAGTATTCAGCAAAACACGTAAATGGCCTTGGGCTTTGCTGAAGTGTGAAAAACTTCAGCCTAGATTTCTGCAATGCTGTGTGAGCATTGCTTTATCCCTGTGCCTCCATCCTGCCACCAGCCAAAAATTCTGTGGAAAATGGAATCTTGGTGTCAGTGTAGAGTGGCGGGTGATTCCCTTGTGGTTTGGGGTGAGCTGAGGCTTTGATCATGAAACCTCACAGATGAACTGTGAGGAGAAAGGAGGAGAACATGCAATGTTCTTTCAAAAGGTTACAGATTTTCCTTAACATCTACTCCCTGGAGCCATGTGGCAATCTCACTAAGCCACCCAAATGCCTTCCAGAGCTACTGCTGCACGGAAGCATCCTCAAGGCTGTAATGCAGGCTTTGGCTTACAGCCAAAATAGTTATTTCCAATAATAATGAGCTGATTGATTACTGCCATCAATTGCTGGCTGCTAGAAATGACAAAGAAAAATATTTCAATTATTTTTCTAATGACAGGATAGAAAATAAATAAGCCCTGCCATTCTGGGTACAAAATATGGGTTAGGCTAGTCCTGAAAACTAGAGGGGAAAATTCTACTTTCAGATACTGAAAAATTATTAAAAAAACAAAATGAAGTCACTGTAGAAAATTTAATAGAGTAAGTGAACATAATCTTAGTGGCTCGGAGATACAGAACAAGGCTGTGATATAGTGACTAGTAGCAGCCCTTTGGGTAGATATCGCTTATCTCACAGTATATTGATTTCTCCACTAGGCCTGAACTTGTTAGACATGACACTTCGATCTCAGAGTAGATTACTGCAGTAGATTTTTACCTCAGGACATACAAACTCCATCCTACTAACTTCATCGTAGATAAATTTTCATGATACATATGAATTCCCTATTGTGTACATCAAAACCTGATCATGACTGGAGTGTCGATAAGCAGAATGAGAGAATGTTTTGCAATTCTTTCATACTGCTGGGAATGCTTTCCTTTCCCCACATTTATATATACTTTTTATAAGGGGAGGAAATAGGTAAGAGTCTCATTATGCTGGAAGACAAGAAGACGTAAGAATATTCATACTTTTTCATCTAATGTGGTGCAGAATAGCCTTTCAGTCTTGAATAGGGCCATACTCTTTTGCCTTGAGCTGAGGCAGACTCAACAAAGGAAAATTGGCATTGAAGAAATGATTCCCTCTGGCATGAACTGCCTAGGAAACACAGGCTGAAGACAAGTTTACAGAGAGAGCAAGAGAGAAAAGAGTGAATTTTAAATGCCTGGTGGAAAAAATATCAAGAAAACAATATGTCCTCTTCTGCTGAAGGCAGAGCCCGAGCCTTCTGGCTTGGGGAACTATGGATCTTGCTACCCAAATGACTGGTAATGTGCATTTGTTTCAGAAAAGCTTGCCTAGTTGTAGAGCATTGCTGATTGCCTGGCTTCTTTAAAAAAAAAAAAGAGACAAAGGCTTTGTTTCCGCTTGAACTAATTTTCTGGTCAAGGTAATGAAGTGAAGGAGTGTGGCTCCAATGAGAGGTGAAGGAACACTGCAAATAATGAATGAGGATGGTAGCAAGGAGGAACCTGATCGTCTTCACTGAGTGTTTCAGAGAGAGTAGTTTGTCTGAGGATGGAGAATGTGAGGAGGCTTGGAGGCAGCAAGAGAAACTAACCCATGTATAAAGTTGAATCCTCTTCTGAGAGGAACACAGTGACAGGACAAGAGGGATCAAGCACAGGTTGCAGTGTGGGAAATTTTCATTCATTATAGGAATTTTTTTCTTGCAGGGAGGGTGGTGCAGCACTGGAATTGATGCCCAGGGAGTCTGTGGGATCTCCAACCTTGGAGATACCCAGATCTTGACTGGATGAGGCCCTGAACAAACATGACCTCAGCAGGCCCTACTCTGGGCAAGTGGTTGTCCCGAATAACCTACAGAAGTCCCTTCCAACCTGAATTATTCTGTGATTCTGAGTCAGATCCTACAGCTGGCAATGGAAGGACCTTAGCTATCACGCTTGAGGTTGGGGCAGTGTGAGTCTCTGACTCATGACTAGGCTGGAGTCACTGATTAATTCAGTGTATTTCATGACTGTATGTCAAATTTTATGGGGAGCCTGACAGCTACAAACCTTTTGACTCTGCAAGGCAAGAAATGATTTGCTGACTCACATCACTAATAAATGCTGGTACTTATCCTGTCCGGCACTGGCAGCCGATCCCTTTGAACTCTTCATGATGCTTTGGACCAGGGCAGGAAATTAGGTCCCTTGAAAATGCCTTTTCCATGCATGCTCTGACCCAAACTTTCAAAGCCTCCAGTTCCCCAGCTGAAACTTGGTCTTCAGGAAAAAAAAAGCTTCAAGCAAACGGAAGGTGGATGGATCAAAGCGAATGCTCTGGGCTACACCCTGATCTTGAGGGATGCTCTGGGGACAAAGCTGTCTGTTGGTTCTTCATTGCAATGGTAATGCTCTAGGTTGCAGCGGGTGAATTGATGGATTGCTGTTTACATCAATGCTCTCTGCTGGAAAGCAAAATTCAAGGAACAGCTCTGGTATTTCATCTGCTTTATGTGGGAACATTGTCACTGATGCCCATAATTCATACTATGGTATGACTGGGACTCTGATATGTCACACAGCATTTCAAAATTGAGAGTGACAACTTCAGGTATTAAGCTTAGCTGTAGATGTGTTTTGTTACAGTTTTATAACTGAAGAATAAGAAGTAGACTTCTCGTTATCTAGCTGGACAAGTGCCACTAACAAAGGGGCAGACATACTTTAATTTGGACAAAAATCCCTATTTCAGTTGTCTACAAAATACAGAATTTCATGGAGGTGTGTTTTCCTTTCCATTTCCATAGCATAGAAAGGAGGTTGGAGGCACTTACAACAGTACCTCAGATTGCTGCAGCAGCTGCTTGTATGTTTGCACCCCAAAAACATTTTCTTGTCTTGGCATGAACGAGTGCATGTGTGTGCACTGCGTGCAGACTGTTTGATCAGTCCTGTCATGCATAGCCTGGCACAGACATGGTGTTTCCTCCACGAACTGCCATCTCTTCCCAGCTCGTGAGTGAAAGGCTAAACATTAAGCAGAGACTAACAAGATTCCAGTTCTGCAGCACATTTTCATTTTCAGCAGTTTGTGTTCTGCCATATACCCAACACTCTTTCCTAAGGGAAAAAAGCAACGTAATTAACAGGGGATAGATTTCGTTCAATGTACTCCGTTTCCTTCCATTATTGTATTCATCAGAGGAACTATTTAGACAGAAGGCTTTTCACAGTATTGTGTATGGTCCAAGGTTTTTTAGTCAGTCAGGGGATTTTTTTTTTGTTTGCTTTTTTATCTGTTTTTAAGAAAGCACTATTTTAGAGGTTAAATTTTCAGAATTCATTTGATTTCAGCCATTTCAGATACATAGTGACAAGGGAGGAGACAGTAAGCACTAAAAAAGATGATTATTTTTCCCATTACCAGCAGGAACATCCTCATCTGAGTCCCATTAAAGAGGTAACTGCCTACATTAATAAAATAAACCGATGTATAATCACTACCAGTCTTAATGCTGGGGCTGAATGACATTATTTAGTAACTCATTTATGCTGTGTTTTAGTAGTGTGGCCTCTCTCGTGTTATCTGAGTAAATAGAACAGATGCAGATGCTTGCCAGAGGTTCAGTCTCATAAACTTGTCTCTACTGACTAGCTTGAATATGCCCTATAAATTCACTGGTCTTCACTTACTGGACTCAAGCTTCAAAGCAAGCATGAAAGCTAGACATGCAATATTTATAATTACAGATCCAGTTGCTGTAACTCAGATTAGTCAAATAGCAAGAATGAGCTAGAGAGAGAAACAAGAGTAGCACATAAAGCACCTCTTTATTAATAATTTTCCACTGGCTTTGCTGAACCTGTCTTCCTTCAGTGTCCGAGACATGGCGAAGAGAGCTATCTCGCTAGCTTTGTAGAGGCATTTTTAGTCTCTTACAAATCTAATTACCTAATTGAGGGACAGCTAGTTTAGAGATGAATAGGACTTTTGCTCTGTGGTTTGTCTTTCTTTCTGTGGTTCCCTCTCAGATTTCTGTATTTTTCCTGTCCATCTCCAGTGAAAGGCGCCTGTGTGCTTCAGAGTGCATTTGCTGAGGATGATGAGCAATAGCTGCTGTGTGTCAATAGTTGTAAATAAAAGCAAATCTGTCAGAAAATCCAGTAGCTAATCCAATTCTCCAAAAACACCCGATAGAAGTAAATAAGGCAAAGCATGTCACCCTTCAGCCCCTGCACCAGGAGGGTTCTCAGGTGAAGGCAGGTAATGTTTGTGCCTTGAGCAAATCCCTGAGCCAGCCAATGTCTGGTCCAATCTCACAGCAAAGCAACTGGGCACGTGCCACCAGCAACTCGGAGGTCAGCACAGCACCTGCGTGAAAGGTAGCCAGGATGCTGGGGGGAGACAGAGACACTGCAGCATCCTTCTGTGCCCGGCAGCAATCACAAAACTTGCCAGGGGTGTGGGACCCACCAAGGGTGACTGCTGTCATCACTGCTCAGCACCAGCTCTTTGCCAGTGGAAGAAATGATGACATCTGCCTCAAGACTCGTCTTTGTAACACCAGCAACATAATTTCTTCCTCTTCCAAAATGGGTTGATCTGAAGCGCTAACTTTCAGCTGGTTTTCCATGAGCATATTAATTTTTTGAGAATGAACTCAGTTTTTCCAGTTGCCGCCTTGATTAGCATAATGAATTTTCCTCCTTCTTTTCCCATCATCAAATACGCTTTCCCAGATGATGGGGAGGTTCTTCTCAGGAGGAAAAAGATTCCTCTCTGTCACAGAAAAGGTTTTAAATGAAGATTTTAAAAGTGCCTGGTGATTTAGGCATTCTCAATATTTCAAGTACTAAGTTTGAAACACTGTAAAGTGACAGCAAATGCTGGGTAGCTTCCCTCTGAACCCTGATGCTATTTATTTGAGGTATCCTAAATTGGCATACAAGATCATCACTCATTTTTGGCCCAAAACATATCTTAGACATTCAAAAATCTCATTCCCAAACTTCTACTTCTGCCCCAGGACAGAAGGTTGGCTGAAAGTTGCCAAGTATGAAGTTTAAAACAAACAGATAAATAAATACTTGGATCTTTTTAATTGCTTCCTGTTTTCTGAACTTCCATGGTTCATGTTTTCAATCTAATTCTTTCTGGCTTTTGGAGAGAGAAGATTTCCTTCCTGCCTTGGTTTCTAACTAACTAACTAGCTAACCTAAGGAGTTTAAAAAAAACAGCACAACTGAAGGAACTTTCCTAAATAGGATATATCTGCCTACAGCCCAGGCCTGAGCACAGAGCCTGCATCCTATACATGCCTTGACTCTCTGCATCCAAGCTAACACCACCAAGTAACATCGCTGTACAGGCACATCTTTCTGCACAGCATCTCCTGTGATCACGCGTGAGACCCTGTTGTGCCCAGCTGCTGCTTTTCTGCCCAGCTGTTCTGCAGGGCTCCATCGTCTGTCTCGGCATCCCATGGTAAAAGGACAGGGGAGGTAACTGGCATGCTTCATATATGAACTATGACTCATGTTACTTTTTAGCTGTCCTGCTTAGTATAATTCATATATTTCCATTTTTCAGACTAATTATTTACTCTTGCTAGAAACTGAGGATATTAATGCAGACTTCCTCGCTCCCTAGACCTGAACACCCACAGGCACGGTGAGCGTTTACCAAGTGTTCCTTAAAGAACAACTCAGTATGAGAAATCCTCCTACAAATCCCACACGAATCCATGTAATCAGCCCTGCCAATCCGCTGCAGACTGCAAACAGCCACAGATAGGATTCCAAACAGTTAATTTGAAATAGTTCATTTTCTCTCATCTCCACACAAATTCATGTCATGTTGCATTACATGTAAACAACTCAGAAACTTAATGACATGCCTTTCAGTCAAAAACTAGTATGGCTTTTCAGTCTGAGCAGATTAATTGCAGTTTGCAACAATATAAAGTGATGCAGTCTGATTAGAGTTTCTATTGTTCTTTGGGATAAAATATTTTATGTGAATGTAAAGCCAAGTTTTCTGCTGGCAAGACTTTGTTGACTTCTGTGGAAAGATAAAATACTCATGTAAAACCCATAGTACATCATTGTTCGTGTGCTGTTATAGTAAATAAATTTTATAAGCTTCTGTAAATTAGATGTGCTAGATCAGATTCCAGACCCCATGGAAATGGCATTGTCAATGAAGTGAGGCAATAGGAATATTTTGCTTTGGAGAAGACACTTCTGAATGAATCTTTTAGCACCTCATGGTTTTCAAGGGGTTTCCTAATTCCGTTTTTTTCAGTGCCCCTGTCGTCTTCTCAGTATATTGCTCTTAAAACCTGCTTGTGATTCGCTTTAATTTCGTTCTTATGTACTCTAGAGTTGTTTCTCTATTTTACCTACAGGCGTTGCTCTGGTGTTTTGTGGCAATCCTGTAAACCCAAGACCACAAGCCCTGCAACACAAGTCCTACTAGTTGCCAGCAGGATTAATGTGAGGAACTTCCATGAAACCTCTCTCAATACATCCCTCACTAAGCAATACGTCCCTCAACATTTTAGGATGGGATTTTCCTCTTCCTTTTTTTTTAATCTCCAACTCCTCTCTAACTCCTCTTCTTTGATTTTTTTAAAGCAAAACATTTGCAGAAAAGACATTCAAGTGGATAATTAATGCATGGTTTGCTTGGGTTTTTTTTGGAGGGGGGTGGAAAATCTCTCTGAGGCAGATATACTAATGCATAACTGGTTGGCTCAGTCTCTTCCTTTGAAACATTTTTGGCTTGTTGGTCTGTTCTTTTGTATAAAACCAGTTTTCTTTGTTTATTTTTCCAGTTTGCAGAATGCCATGATTGAGGGTGATCACTGCGCACAGAGGTCAGAAGTTGTTTTGGGNGGGGGGGGGGGGGGGGGGGGGGCTGAAATACTTTTGACAAATGTGTGGTCTTGCCAATGCAATTCCACCCTGTCCATGCTGCTGGACTAAAAACAAAGGTCACAAATATGCTACAGAAACTGCCAATGTCTGGTTGTTTTGCCTTCTGTTGAGTTATCAGGATTCCAAGAGTGTTTTACTTTACAGGACTAGCAAGTTTTATGGAACAGGAGATATTTTAATGTAATATTTGCAATATTAGATTATACTATTACAATACTGCCTGACACTTGGGACCAAAGCAAAAGTACTAGATGGAAAAGTACAAGCTACTGCGCTTTCAACTAAAGCTGTGCGTATTGGCTTGGGGGAGCACGTAGTTCACATCACCAGTGGGATGTGTTACATTAAACCAGGCTGCAGCATTGGAGATGTTTAAAGCAGCATTGTAAATTCTTGAAAAAGTGTAAAATTGAGGAAAAAAATCACATTATCAAAATATTCAGTCGCTACTTTGATTTGTGTGGAAATCCTTTCTATAGAAGTAGATTCTTTATCCCTGTCCATTTCTGTAGGGCGTCTTTTTTATTTTATATATCCACTCTGAGAGGGTAGAGGCTTTTAGTTTTTGGTGGTGGGGGGTTGGAAAGTAGCTATTGTCACACTGCACGTAATAGCATGGTTGCAAGGACAATTACTGCAAATTCTTCCATTTCTGAGTGTGAAGATCCCCAAAGGCAGCAGGAACCGCTATTGCTACCCCTGTGGTTTGTCACTTGAGGGTTAGGGATTTTTATTTTATTTATCCAGCCTATCTGCTGTAAGCCATCACTCCTTAGGCAAGTACATGGAGTTTTGATCTCAGATTGCATGTTTGCACATAGATTTTGATTACTATGAACAAATTCTGATGAAATATTACTTAATTGTTCAATAATTGTATGGCATTTTAGGACCAATTAATTCCTCTTTGGGTGACTTTAATTACTTTGATGAATATTAAGGCATAGTACAATATGTTCCTCCCATGAGAATGTTTAGCTGTTCTTAAGTCAGAGGCTGTTGGGAATAAACCAAAGCATCTGACAAAATCAGGTTTTCATAATAAAAAAACCCCACATGCCTCCTAAAAACTTTTTAAAGGGCAACTTCAATGTCAGTTGAACATTACTGGTCCTTTATGCAGCTGGATAAACATCATTCTTTACAACTGTTGTAGGCAGAACATAAGGGTACTGGAAAAAATGTGGCTTTACATTGAATTTTCCTTAACTGAGCTTTCCCAAAGCAATGGGGGTTAATGGGTCAGGAGGTGACTGCATGGGCAAATTATATATATATCAGAGAATGACAGAAATCAAAACTAAGAGGGATGAGGTTTTTTTAGAGCCACTGTGGTTATCTCCAAGCATTGCCAGTCAAGAACTATTGGCTGTAGTATAGGCCAGAATTAACCAGAACATTTATTTGTAGCTGTGAGCATCAGTAACTCTGAAAACAAGGGATTATATTTTCTTCTTTCTTCAGATTATGTTTTGTTTACTGAATGGGGAGTGGACTGCTAGTGGAGCACAGATACCTCCACCTCTGGCTTACCCATGGCCTCCACCAGCGGTGACCAAAAGCTGTGGTGACCTAACCACCCTCTGAAGTCCCACATGAGGTACCCATAAGTGCATGTCTGCAATGTGAAAACCCTGACGGTGGGCAGTACTCAGAGCTGTCATCAGCAACTGGTCCTTTAGGACTTCTTCAGGCGAGCGCTGCAAGAACAGTGAGGACAGGCACCCTTTCCCTGCCTATGCTGTAGAAGTAAAGCAGAGACATGGGTGAGCTCAGTTACCCCACATTTCAGGCCAACACCTTTCACAAGCAGTTCAGGATCAGCTGCAAAGGCATGCAACTCAGACGAATGAGATGGGTACAGGAGGTCAGATTTACTGTCTAGTCTTGGAAAAATCAGAATATAATTTTCTGTTTTCTTTTTTTTTTAATCAGACATTTTTCTTTAAAATAGATGAGAAACTTTTTTTGGTAAGAAACCTGGAAATTATTGCTTAAAACCAAGCAATAATATTTACTATTTGTCTCCATAGAAGTTATCTGTTGGTCATATTAATATATTTATGTCATTCTAGCACAGTAAAACATGGAGTTGCAATTCCAATGAGTATGAGAAGGGTCTATCTGGAGCAGTTGGGTTTATACCCTAAAGGGAGAAGTTGAAGAAAGGAAAGGGGAAAAACAGGAGTAAATGATTGTTTCTGTATTGATTCACAGACCTGTTTGCCATCAAATCTAGCATTGTGGTGGCAACATGGACTTGTTACGGCTAAAAGCAAAGAATGCAGAAAGTAAGGGGGTTTGACCCTAAAGCTTGAAATACTCAAAGGTTTAGTGTTTTGAGTAAGGTGATGATCCAAAGCCCACAAAGGCAGAAAAAAAATGGCCTTTGGCTTCAGTGGGCATTGCATCAGGCCTTCAGATGACTAGCAATCAGCAGACCTCATTCTGTGTAATTCTGTATGAAAGAAGCATTAGTTCTCCAATATACAGTCAGCTGAGGAGGAATAAGACACTCTGTGTCTTTGCAACTTACCCTTCTGGTCAGCAGATATCCCTGTCACTGAAGGCAACGGAGATGTTCTTGCACAACTGGTGGAAAGGAATCTAGCCGTGCTTTGCAACTGCTGCTTCCCGCTAAACCATCACCAGAGGCAGAATTAGTAGAGGCTCCATTGTCACATACCCCAAATCTGAACCCTGGGTTATATTTAAACGAGCACAGGAAAGAGTCTGAAGGCTCTAAGACCGCGATGAATTGGGAGATCGTTTTCTCTAAACTGAAAGGCGAATGTTGGAAGATCAGATTACAAGCGTCTACCCCTGTGTTTTCACTGGGTGGTGGGTCAGCTGGAGTTCAGGCTCTGCAAATACTAAGGAGGTGGTTCCAGAGCAGTAAGCGCTTCAGCAATTCCTAGAACCGGTGGTCTGAACTTGGGAAAGGATTTCATAACATCTCTGAAAGCCAAAAGCTTCTTTGACTGCTAATTTAATAAAGAAGAGTGAACTACCAGGTAAATCCCTAGAAGACAGACTAAATCAGGCTAATTTGTTATATAATCCCTTTTTAATGTGGAGAATTAAGGTGACGGCAAGATGACTATGGGTTTAATTCTCCAAATAATTACTGGCGGGTATTGACATTAAAGATGGGAGAGAGCAAGTTCATTTCTGCTTGTTGTTTTCAACATGTGCCAAACTCTTACTTCACACCAGTGAGGAAGGGCTGGAAACTGTGTGCTTCATATGCATGAAGTAACAGTTGGCACGAATTACCGAGGGGAGAAAAATAAAAACCACTAAAGCCCAGCAACCCAAACTGTCACTTGCTGACAAATTTTTGACTCTCTCTGCTGAAAAAAAAAAGTAGTAGTAAATAAAGGCCTCATGCAGAGTATTCCACCTGAGTAAACCCAGGTGTCTGATCCTTCTCAAGACAAGTAACATGCTGAGAGGGCAGCAATAGCCTCAGTTTTCCAACCTCCTCCTCTCCCCATCTTGGGAAGCGCCGTCATGGGCAGTCCCAGAGTGTGCCAAGAGCAGAGCGGGGAGAGAATGACAGCGCTTGACTTGAGTTGGTCCTTCGTTGGCCATGAAAAATGTGTTCTTCCCCATTGCTAGGAATGGAGGTGCTGGGGCTCTTCATGGCTAACAGTGCCCTGCCTGGGGCACCTCCACCATGCGGATCAGGATAATGGAGTTTACATCTTCCCTTTACCAGCACTGCTAGATTTGCCCCAAAACAGCTGGATGTAGCTATATCTGCACAACCTGCTTCTTACTTTTGTGTTTTCACATAGGCCTGGGATATCTTTGGCATTTCGGCCATGGCTGCCCGGGTCCTGGGGGCACCAAGGAGCACTAATGTCCCTGTCCAGCCCATGTCAGGCCCCCGGGCCCATCAGTCCCTTCCCCACTGATGCCGCAGCAGGGCTGAGTTCCAGCTCCCAGAGCTCGGCCCGGCCATGGGCCCTACTGAGCCGGGTGTACCCACGGGCCCACATCCCATCCCGTCCCCACAGCCCACATGGCACTCTGGCAATGGCCATGGGTTACATGAGTTTTCTCACGTGTCCTCTGTTTGAAATAATGTCCTGTCATCACAGGACTCGATGACCATCTAAGTCTTCCTTGTTACTTATTTAAGTAAATACGTAAGTAAGCATATTTATTGAGAGTCAAAATGTGTATATGATATATGGGATATAACATACAGAAGTACTGAGTACTGTTCCTTTATGGTTTCCTCCCACCTCACTGTCCTGCCATCTCCCTTTCTTCTCTTTGTTCTGTCTAACTTTCTGTCTACAGGGAAGAAGAGGAGCTGAAGATGAAATCATGCATCCTGGAAGGCAAAGAATGACACTGGACAAATTCATACCAAGAGTTAAGTTCAGCACGTTTCCTATCAAATCACTCTGGAATCCCACAAATAGATACTTTCCTCCTATTTTGTTGATGAGTAGAATATTACTTGTAAGTCAAAGCTTGCTTGTTCAAATCAATCCCTTAGTTTATTTTTACAGAAAGAAACTGTTTCTGACATGTTTCTTGTTTTCAGACCATGTTGATTTTCTGTGTGGTTCACTCTAGGCTTCCTACAACTGACAGCTTATTATCTTGCCTTATGAAAATCATGCATGACTTCTGGGAGCCATCTATCAAAAGGAGAGAACACACTGAGAAGCTGGTACCTTCTCTCTAATTATCCAGGTTGATGGTTGTTCAGTGAACCTATTAACCGCATGAAGTGACTTTCATCTTTACAGGTACCCTTCTGCATGGTCTTTCTCTGCAATGTTTAAATGGCAAATGCTACCTCTGTGTAGTGTCCCAGTCTAACTTCACTTCTAGTCTCATAGTTCCCAAATGCAGCTGACTTCATTCACATTGGACAGTAGACCCCTTCCTGTGCTGGAGGCGAACATAATGAAGCAACAGCTGTAGGTTCCTGCCCTTATCTCCTGTCCTCTGACAACTGCCTCTCAAGGTTTATGCCTTTCAGTGGAGCACTTAAGCACATACTTAGCTTTAAGCACATCATTCCTGTCATTTCATTGAATAGGGATGGATTTAAGTGCCTACTCATAGTTCATGGCTTGCCAGCACTTCAACAGCTTCTTTTGCAGTGGCCAGATAAGATAAAAATTAGGAGCCAGCTCTGACAGTCTTGCGCCTGGAGGAATAGTTTGCTTTCTGGTAGTGATGGGCACCACCATTCAAACCTTTCATGATACTCCAAAGTAGAGATTGACTGGGCCCTAGGTCCAGCTGCTCACTGAGGATGGAGGAAAGGTGCTCTCTCCAAAAACCTAGGTCTGACCTGCAGGAAAATGGGAGAGGAAAAGATTCCCCCACTTTCTCCGGTTGTGACCCACTGGTAGCACCATGCTCTGCTAAGGCAGGACACCCCAGCAGCACAGCAGGGAGTCAAGCCTTCGTGCTGTGGCCATAATATCTCAATTCCCCAGCACAGATCTGGTGGAGGCAGCTGTGCCCTATCCCTTCCGAATCCCATACCATCATCCCCAATCACCCACACAGATCTCTTCTCTGCTGTGCCTCCTCCCAGGATCAGCTCACCCTTAAGAGTCAAGAGTATGTATGTTTAAGGGCAGCTCAGGAAGTGAAGAGAGAGAGGGAAAACATAATTTGTATTGTTTAGGGTCTGACTGAGCTAACAAAGTCTGAGCACCTTGTCCACACTGGGATTAAGAGCTAAAAAATAACTGATCACAAGAATAAAAGAAAAATAAATAGGCCATATTCATCGGAACAGTAGAAATCATCTTTGCGGGTGGTGCCAAAATGAAATGGGATGTGTTGGAGGGTGACCAGTGATAGACTCCCATTTCTCACACCGGTTACAATATGGATGAGTCCAGAAGCTGTATCTGTCCTGGGAGGAGGGGTTGTAGGATAGCATGTAGTAATCTATCGCAAACTGAGACTTTTCAGAGAGTTTTTGGCTGGCATTTGGAAATATCCTTGGAAGCTTTACAGTCATCTCATTTTGCTCGAATTGGTGTGCACTAGCATTTGTATCTATGGCAATGAAGAAGGAGTTTGGCTTAGGACTAGTTGCCACTGGCTTCCCAAGGATTAGAAAAGCCAAGCTAATAAATGACCTTGACCAGATAGCAAACCTCACTCCTCTCCCCCTGTGGTTCTGTTCCACAGGGGATTATATTCCTGCCCAGGCAGTTGCCGGGGAAGGGTGGACCACTATGTCTACCAGAGCTTGGCAGACCTGTAACCAGCTTTATTTAAAGGCTTTTTTTTTTTTTTTTAACACATGATAGAGCATACTCTGCTGTCAGTTATACCAGGTAAAAACATGACATGAATTGCTGGCCCTGTTCCAGTCCTTTTGTGCTGCTGCAGCAACAAAAGGACTCAGAAAATTGTGCTCAGCAATAAAGCATGGGGAAGTCACTCTGCAAAGGAGTGACTTGGCTTGGGCAGCCTTGTGCCCCTGCTCTGCTCCCCATGCTGCCAGCACAACCGAGCACCTCTGGGAGTGCGGTCGCCCAAAAACTCTGGGCCTGGCAGGTCTAAGTTGCATGGCTCTGTGGAGGAGCCCTGTGGCTGCCCTACCTTGTGCTGGCAGCCATGGACAAGCTGCATTTGTGCCCCTGTGCCACCCTGATTATAAGTGTGGCTACCAGGGATGGCTAAAACTGAGGGAAAAACTGGGCATCTTTGTTGTCATGGGGCCTTCAAGTTGCATGGGTAACCATGGACAAGTTAAGCTGAGGAGGAAGGACACTAATCAGACACCTTGGGAATCCCTCTTTCTGAACATGGGTGGTATCTTTTGTGGCACTGCTTTGGATAGCCGTGTTGTGCAAACTCCTGGCTCTTTAGAGATCCAGTGGACTATCAGACAAAAAAACCCCACCACATCGTATGTCATTCTGGGTACGCACTTGCTGTGAATGAATACAAAGACCTATTCATCACTCCTAGTGCTCACATAACTGACAGATTAAATCACTCTCTGGCTGTGAAGATGACAGTGGCCCAACAGCTAATGCTGTCTAACAGTTTCCATTAGAAGGCCTTGTTTCTGATTGTTTATAATTTTGCCAGGCTTCAGCTGCTTGAGCTGAAATTTCCCATGCCCTATGGCACCACAAACTGAAGTTTTGTGTGTGGAAGGGCCTAGATGAATAGTCATGGTATTTCCAAGCTCATGTATCACTGAAAAGTCACTTGAATGTGAATTTTCAGAGAGTAACTGTATATTTCTTCTTTCTTGAGGGAGTAGGAAAAACATCTGGAGTTCGATGCTCCCCAGTGGTTGGTCCTCAAGCTGAAGCTGGAGTCACAGCTAAACAGCCTAAGTGCAAGAGGTTCCCTGTCCAAGGCTCTCAACTTGGTAGGCATTCTTGACAGTTTAAATGTTTTCCAAAATGACCAATGTCTTTTGAGGCTGTACTTTGGTTCACTGACATACTTAGTCCCATATTGTAGCCCTTGTTGTTGACAGAAGTTGTTTTAAGCAGACTGAGATTACACTACCAGGGAGCACAATTTGGGAAGATGGCATCTAATGGCGTAAGTTTGAGTGCATCTCAGGTTTGGATATGTATGATGGCTTTATAGCTCTCCTCTGCTCACTCTTTACCTTCTCCACTGCTGTCCGCTTGTCGTATTTCTGACTGGCATTGCCTGTCATATAGGATCAGGACCAGTTTTTCAGATCTCCTTGCTGGTCTGAGCACCAGGCTGAAGTTGCTAGTTCCTGGAGATGAGTTAGTTTGGCAGCTTTTAGAATCACTTTAATTTGGTCCATTGAATAATTTTTTTCTTCTCTGCATTTCTAAACAATACTGGTGAGGTCAACAGGAAGAGCTTTCAGGCTGAACTGAGTTGTCCCCAGGTGAGGCGGTTGTGTTGGGAGGTCATTTGGAGACCGGAAATAAGTGGCATGGGTGTGGGCCAGGAGTGGGATGGGGTTTAGCGGACCTGAAGTAACTTTGAGGATGATATGCTGTTTCTGGGAGTAGTATCCATAGATGACAGCTCAATTGCATATTAGGTGGAAATGTGCTCTCTGATCTGCAGCCTATATAACCCTTTCCCTACAGATATTTTCATTAGAGTGAGCTTTACAAGCCCCTAGAAAGGACCTCTAACTGCCACAGGAATCTGAGAAGGCTTGTGTAAGGTCCCTAGAGGAGTTTTTCCTTAACCATTGTGCAACCCAGAAAATTTCCAGATCTCAGTAAAAACTCTGTGTGTGCTGTGTTTTCCCAAACTGGGCATCAATGTGAATTGTAGGAGCTAGGAACTATCTAGAGGCAGATTTTACAACCATCCAGAATATTTTCATTTAACTACCCATACTACTGGACCTTCAGATGATTTAGAACTCCGAAAAACCTGAATTCCCATTAAACTAGGTAGCTTGGGTCCAATTAGTAACATTATGCCAGGAAGACAGTGTTCAGGATGGCCTGCAAAAAATATCTGACCATTTACTGTACTCTGCTTTTATAGAGGGTTTTGCAGTTGTGCTGCATGCTGTAACGGCATTGCCATGGTGTCAGCAGTACCTTGGCTGGCTAATTTAAAGCTAGTTGGGTATGTCAATGCCATGCTGCAATTTTAATAACATCTGTGGTACAGACACATCTGCAGTCAGAAATTGCCATCATTCTGCACTGCCAACAGGGTGTAATACTCTGCACAAATCCTTGAGCCAGACCTTAGGAAATGAATCTGGATCCTATAAACATTTTAGTGGGAGGAAGCAAAAATACTTGTATGACTTGCCAGGTCTTTTTGTCTCATAGGTAGGACTTCTTATGGAGGAAGTGGTCCTTTCCCTTGGTGATAATAAAAGCACTTTATATTTTTGCTACAATGGAAAGATCATTCATTATATAGATCACACTGAACAGTATTCAGTAAATGGCAGATGTCCTTAAGTTTCCGTTATAAACTTGATTTTATTCCTATTCCTCACTTTGCCAAAATTAGCCCTATACACCTACAACTTCACAGGCATAATCTTATTCAGGGATAGATTTTTTGGAAAAGTTGAAGGAAACTGGTCAAGGTGTTTAAGAGAGATGATGGCTAAAAAAAAATGAGATCATCTGCTTGGAGAGTTTCCTAAAGACTTTTTGGCTTGTCATACCCTGAAAACTCAATTTGCCTAGAGATTCAAAAAATATTTCAAATCTGTTGGTCTTGGCTAGAAATGGTGCCTTTGAATAGTTTTAGGCTGTCTGGTGACAGAATTATTTGGTTACTGAAAGTGGCTCCTGCCTCAGTGTGTGTACGTATACGTGTTATGGGTTCTTTGGAGATCTTAACTCAACTAGTCAGTGCCAATGTGCTCATAAATTTATGGTGGCATATGTAAGGTTTCTAAACAACTCTGCATGTATCCTAAACAGACACGTTCCTTCCCTAAGACTAGTCCTATCTGAATCTACTGCTCTCTAAAACCCTCACCCATGTGTTTCCTGACTCCCACTGCAATCCATACTGAAGCTGACAGCATGGCTTTACAGTCCCTTCTGCACAGTCCCTGGAGGCCTCTCCCAAAGGCAACACCATTCAAATCTCATTCTACTCATCCCAGTGCGCTTTCCTGGGTCAAAAAAATCATACCCGCCATGATTTGTGCCAATATGTCAGTCTCTGATGGCTGTGAGCCACACATGATGAGACTTAAGTCAATATTATTTTTCAGTGTATATGTTTTGTGGCTTATTTCTTGTTTTATGACAAAATAAGTTCTGAGGCAAAATGTTACTATTCTTAAAGAGGATTTATTTCAAAACATGTGCTTAGGGCTTTCTCATAATCGGGTCATTTTTAAAGACTGTTCTTGAAGTGTGACCAAAACCAGAGGCAAAGAGATTCATTAAACAATTTTCAGTGTCTCTCACTTTAAGTAAGAAGAATGTGACATCTGGAAACGGTATAGTTGTGCTATACCACTGCATCAATGCAGTCTCCTGGGATCATACTTACCCACTGCATCATCCCTTTATCTTGTACTGAAGGTTATAGCGTAGCAATGGCAACAGTAAAATCTGCCCAGCACATACCATTGACCATGGGACTTTGCCCACGTCCCATGAAGACCTTGTTTTTAGCTGACACTATGGGCAGACTTTAACATTTAAGCCTTGATCTTTCTGAGCTCCTGACTTTAGTTGGTTTTGTCATTGTTGAAGTCAAGCCCCTGACCTACAAATTGCTGGAGCCTGTGTGTGTATTTGGGAGAAGTATGACACCAAGTTTTCTCTGTTTAGTATTCCATCAGCATCTGTTCTTGGACACTATTTGAAGCAAGCTTTTGAGCTAGATGGACCTTTGTTTTCACTCAGTGTGGATGCTCTTACACTCTGTTCTCATTGTCAGCAAAAATAGTTGACTATTTGCTGAAAACAGGGCTAGGAATTAACTTTGTCATTTTAAAGCTTTAACAGTCTTTTTACTGTCACTCTTTTTTGTGAAGAAGCTTTGGTATCTCTGTGCTCTGGAGTCAGGACTTGAATCCTAAGCAAAGCATTATCTTGGAGTCAGGGATATGCTTTTTTCCCCAGTTCTGGCTCAAAGTGTTCACTTCTGGCTCTTGATAATCACATTTTGAACATGATCAATAGAAACTTGGTGGGGTTTTGCACTTAGGTGCTGTTGACAGTGAGCACACCCTGACAGGACTGAAGTGGTTGCAGACTGCTCTGCCACACAGCACAGGAGCTGAGTGCAGTGGGACTGTCCAAACGGCCATTGCCTTCTGGGGCTGAAGAACTGCCTGATTGGAAGGCAGAAGTGATGAACAAGTTTTCAGGGGCTTTCAAGAGGGAAAAATGAGTTATGATGGTAAGAAGATGAGATCTAAAACTGACATCTAGATGGATTAGGGGAAAACTGGAATATAGCTGGCTCAGTAAGACTCTACAGAGATGATAAGGAGAAGAGGAAAGGCTTCCAGCAGGGAGAGAGGAGGATGGTCTGTGAGCCTGGAGGACTTCTCTGAGACATGGAGTTGAGCATAGGCTTCCTGTATTCAGTGCCTGTGGTCAGCTCTCAGCTGTGGAACCCACCGTAAGGGACAAGTCCACATGGATGTTGACCGTCATAGAATCACTGAGAGACAGGCTTTCACCGGAGCAGGTCTGGAGAAATTATTAACTCCACCTTTTTATCCCAAGACCAAGTTACAATCACGTCACCCCAAGCTACAGTGCCTTATTGTTGATAACAAAGTTTTGTCCAATGTTTAATCTAAATCTCCCAAGCTGTTTCGTTTGTGTTTCTTCATGTTTTATTCTTCCTGATCTTTCCACCAAGAACATACTATTTCCTTATTCTTTGCAACAGCTTTTTAGTTGAAGACTATTAACCTTCCTTCTCAGTTGTTACTTCTTCAGCAATAAACCCCCACATTTCTTGCAACCTTCCCTCATTTTTTTCTGGACCTCTGTCCATTTTTGCTGATCTCTTCTGACCTCTTGCCATCTAGTTCATATCTTTCTTGAAGTGCAGTGCACTAAACAGGACATGGTATTCCAGGTGAATGTTTAACAGTGGAAATCAGCCCAGGTGGACTCTTTCAGTAGTCTTTAGGACCCTTTCGACATCCCAATGCGAGGGCTTTGCCATTCATGTTCAGCTTATTCTACCATAGTCCCTGGATTTTTCTCTTGTGAACAGGTACCTAGACAGTTACGCAAGTACAGAGGATTATTTATGTGTAAGCATGGTATTTTGCACTATTACATTCCATCCATTTTAGATTACTTCTCTAAATATATCAAGACCATTTTAAATTCTGATCTTCTAGCAGCTATAACATCTGCAGTCCTTCCTTGCTCCATCTGCAAGTTCAATAATCTCACTTCATATTCCATCTTCTATGCCTTCAATGAAAACATCAAATAAAACTTGATACGGGACCAAGGCCCACAGAATTCCTTGCAAAACATGTGTATTTTGATAGGTTACGATGGAATTACCCTGTGGATACAATTAGCCAACCAGACTTGACCTGCTGCCCCTTCCCACAGCAGTTTCATTTAGATCACAGTTCACTACCCTGTTCATGAGGATATTATAGGATGTACTGCTAAAGGCCTCGCAAAAAAAGAAATAAAATTAATAAATTCAAGCTATATGACATCTATGGCCATTACTTCACCCTCCCTTTAAGACTCCTAGTATGAAGCTGATCAGGCTCAGGCAACTGGAAAACATCTAACTTACTTAATTGGTTCCTCTCTAAGCAGATTTTGCTTATTTTAGGCTGAAACTTTACCCACTTTTCCTGGTAATAATTGCACTGTCTGCTTGCTGTTGCCCTTTATAGTAAAGATTGATGAAAAAGGGAGAAAAAAAGGACATTAAACTCTTTGGCTTCCTTAACGTCCTCTTCTGATAGCAGCCCATCTTTGAGCAGTGGTTCAAACTTCCCTTTGTTTTTCTCTCACAACCTTACCTGTAAAAATTCTTTTACTTGTGGTAGGTTTTGCTAGTCGCATCTTGCACATTTTGTCTTTACTAGCTGTATACACCCCACCAACCCCCCCATGAATGGAGTACTGTGCTGGGGTCTCAACCAGCTGACCTAGTTTCTACATTAACGATATCTCTCTCTTATGTTTGCAGTCAATTAAAAGGTCGTGAATTAGCTGACTTCTGCTGAATTTCCTTACTTTCCTCTAAACTGGCATAGGTTGCACTTGGTTTCTTATTAGCATTTCTTGAAGGAACTAACAGCTTTCCATAATTATTTTTTCCCTTATATTTGCCTCTTATGAGATCTTCCCTACCCATCCTAGGAGTTTATTATTGGCCTTCTTGAAATCTAGTGCTGTCAGTCACTCGGTTGGGTAAAGTGGCAGAAGTTGACACTGCGTTCGCTGCAGCACTGATTTCTTGTAAAATGTCGTACCTGGCAGTAGACTTTGAGTCATATGTTACACTGCCCTCTACCTACGTGTAAAACTGCTGCTTAGCTGAGGAAGGTAGTGACAATTACAGTATGTGTTACCCTTAAGATTTAGGCTGTTGTTCAGAATTTACCACAAAGAATGGGAAGAAAAATGTAACTTCAGAGAAACCTTCTGTAAGGCATTAATAACTGCCCTTGTAATGGATCTCACTCAACGTGGACAGAGGATCTGTGCTGAGGAAACGTTTAGCACACAAATTCTTTGTGATAATAAATAATCCAGACTAAGGTATGCAATGATCCTTGCTCTGATTTGTTTACTAAAAACTTCGAACGTTATGCAGCTGTTGCATGGTGCAATAGGCACACAGTGAGACCGTAACAGGGGAGAGGAAGAAAAAAGCAGTAAGCTTCACCTTAGGCAAAATGGGTGATTAGACCACACTGGACCTATGCCTTGTAAGAACAGTGATAGAAGCTCTTAGTGACATCTGATGCAAAACCAGTAAGACTCCAGGTCCTACTAAAACCCTCTAATGTTCTTTAATGTTGGTCGAGACCACTGTAATTCCTCACAACCCTCTTACAGGTCACCTAGAGGTGGGCAAGAAGTCAGGCTAAGCCTGGTGCTTATATTAGAAAGCCTTCTTGTTACACAATTATTTTTACTGACAATATTACAATGCAAGTTTCTTTACTATCACTTCAAGTGGATTTGGATTTCCTAAACAATGAAAATTAATTACCGGTAACTGGTCCCAGCTATGGTCAATATTTATGACAGGTATAAAGTAATGAAAACGTGGGCATCATACTGGCAATGTGGTGCTGGAAGACAGAGGAGCAAGCCTTGCCTGTAATCAGAGTAGCGGTGATGGTTTAGGGAAATACAGGTTGTTGAATCACTCCAAGTTACAGACCGCAGGGAACGAATGTGCAGTGTCAATACGCTATCTAGTGGCTATATCGATTATGACATTATGCCTGAATTAACCATTCTTCCGCTTGTGAATTGTAGTATTAAAAAATACTCCACATGAAATCGGGATTTGTAAGCCTGTAACCATTCCTTAATGAATCTAAGACGTTTTGAGGTTATAGGTAATTAATTAAAAAAAAAAAGGCAGTAAAGTGAAAGTGCAGACAAAACTGTTGCTGAGAAGTTCTAGGCAGTCATTTTTATTATTAATAGCATTCTGACAGGCACCAGACAAGCAGTTAAGATTTTTCTCCTTCATATGCAGACTCTGTTCTAGATCAACTAATAAAAAAACCCACTCAGTTTAGGAGTGCTTCAAGAACAAGTTTAAGTATTTTCTTCAGCTGCTAGATTATGCAGTATTTTGTCAGGTAAAAGCAGATAATCTAGATACTTTAAACTGGGCACATAGCATACGGTAATGCAAGGCCAGATGTGTTCTCCTCTAATGGGGAAAACTAATCCCCATCCCTCAAGATCATAGACTAGGAAGCGGTGAAGATCACGCACAGCATTCTCTCGGTTTTCTGTTTCTGCCAGGGATGGGATTGACCTTCAGTAAATCACGCACCCCTTCTGCTTTGTTACTTATCTTATCTGGGAAATGGAGATAGTACTGCTCTACAGAAGCTAAAACAGCTATAAAGTTGTTAAACTATAAAGTTGATGAGTACTTCTGTTGTAAGGGCTGTATTTTCTGTATTATATATATATGAAATAGAAAATACTATATGTATATATGACCTGTACCAGCATATTTAGGGTACCACATGAGCTACAACTAGCTCACAAATAAGTTATGTTTGGAAAAAAAAAAAAAGTCTGACGCACCATTGCTCTCAGCAATTTTGCACTTTTCTACTTAATAACTGAGAAAGCTCCCTAGACAGCTGTTAAACCATTTATCTTTAAGTGCACTTAATTAAGTATGTGTATTTGTTTTAAGAGGCTGAGTAAGACATGATGATGCAGGTTTCAGCTTGGGTAGCATTTCTTGCACTGTTCTTTCTAGGAAAACAGAAATTTTGTTTTGATCTTTCTTCGTGCATCATGAAATCAAAGGTGCTAATTTTGTTCTCCATTTCCGGTAAGTCATTTTTCTATTTATACATAATTCTGAACCCTTAAAAACAAGTTTAAAAGAGTTGATAAACAATGCTCACATTACCTGCGTTTATTGTAATTATTTCTGATATAAAACTTGTATGGTGCATGTCTTTTGCCACATACAGTAGCAGTTAATAAATACGTATATAAACACAACATACATATATAAATGTGCCTCACAGGCAGTTGCTGAACTAAGTTTACAGACTGTGCTTAGTAAGAAAACCATAATTTTTAAGAGCAGTATATAAAAGTCAGTTCCTTGGTCTTTGCTCTTTCATCCCAAATAAATCCAAAACTCAGAAGCTTATGCAATAAGCATACACAAGTTGGCAGGTCTACAGGCAACCTGCTTTAAGTGCTCAAAGCTGAGGAGCTTAACCTCTTCTCCTCTCCTACCCGCAAGCATTTTCTATCCTTTCTGCTGATCAAACATTTTGATTTCCCTCAAAAGAGATACTTTAAAAAAATGCTTTAACCGAAAGAAGAACTTTCTTTTAAAATGACTGCTAGTAACAGAGACAGGATTAAAAATAAATCAGAAAATTAGGTACATTTCCCACTAGGACTTCCAGCCTCACGTGTCTAGCTCCAGAGTGCATGAACCCCAACTTATTTTTATTGCTTGTAAAACCAGCGCAACCCTGGCCACAAAGGTATCAAAATAATCAGTACAAGAAAAAAGTCCGACACTCAGGATTCATTGCACAAACATTTAAACAGGAGAAATAATTTCTTTTACAAATGTGTTTCTCTTGTAGAAGAATAATTTTGTACAGAAAATAGCTCTTTATACATTTTACAGAAATACGCTAACATTTAGATCCTGTATCAATGGATAGTGACTGAATGCAATTTAAGATTTCAGTTATGTTTTAGAGTCATCAAATAACAATAACACAGCAATACATCACTTCTCTAATATCCTTAAACTGCTTGACTTATCAAGTACTGAGCCAAGACAGTGAAAACATTTCTAGAACCATGTTAATTTGCAAACACTCAAGTAGCTTGAAACTGTTAGTTATGAAATACCTCCTGAAAGTAATACCGTAATTTAAGTGTCAAGGAATATGAACTTAAACCGTACCAAGGCAGCATTACTTGCTCACTTAGATTATCCTGCTGGCTAATACTGTAAAAACCAAATTGAACAGAGGCTTTAATATAAAACTGGTTTACTGTTAATGTGACCTTCAAAACGAGACAGCAAAAGCTACTCTAGTAAATGCTATACAGCATTAATACAACATATAAATGTAATAAAAATACTTTCATTTTCTTAAGAAAACACCACAGAAGGTAGAGAAAAAGTATCAGTAAATTAAGATATAAAAGTAAATCTGTGAAGGACAAGAATAAATTCAAAACCACATGTATATATGTTTATATGTAAAATGTAAGGGCACGCTAGGAAGTACATACATTTAAAAATAGTCAATTCCTACAAAGACTGTGTTAAAGTCCATATGGTATCACGTGGACCTCAAACACAAACCAAATTCAAACGCTTTTCCTCTACAATTGCTGTTTCAAGCACCTGTACTTATATGCAAATTTCCTTTGTAATTAGTGGGAAGGTAAGGACATTTATCCTTGAAATACAGCTATATGCAGTAATCTTTTCTTGATTTCTAGGTATTTTATAAGTTTAAATAGAAGATATAAGAAAAGAAGTACTATATAACCCAATGACAGAAAAACTGAAATTTAGGTTGTATATGATCTGTTTAGTATTCATACACAGCTACTTAAGAGTCTGCCAGCTGTACCCATGTGAGTACTGTTGACGCTTCCATGCTTCAAGATTCAAATGTGTAGCTACGTTTAGTCAAACATGGCTCTTGCTCTGAGTTAGCCAATCTCTTAACACATACAACTTTCAAATAAATTCAGCTGGAACTGGTACAGCTCTCCTTCTCACAGCACAGAGGTTGATATGAGACAGTAACGAATCACATTATACTGGTTCACATTTCCATGTAGTTAGAAGGAGAAACAAGCCCCCTGCAAAACCTTATTCCAGTGATTTTGCAAACTCTGCATAGTCAATGTATCCATCACTGTTCTTATCATCATCTCTTAAGACATCATCTATTAGACTAATCAGCTCTTCTTCTTTCATTGCCTGGGTGTGCTCACCACCTTCCTACAAAAACAAAAATACATTGAACAGTAGTGAACATAGCAGTGTTTCCCATCTAGTGTCACATATGACAGATTACTGACAACTAGTTTTTTGTTAAGCTATTCATGTTTGGTGCCTAATTTGGCACTACGTTTTATGTAGTCATTTATACCAATATAAGCAACTTTCACCAGCTGCAAGCTATGAAGTCCAAGTTCTCTGGACTTCAGAACAAGCAGTCTTGTAGCCAGTTAATATTCTTAGCCAAAAGTCCTAAAGGCTGAATGGTACAGTGTATAATGATGGATAATAATCGAACAGATGTATTCTTAATTTGGATCCTGATGTAGCATCGACACTATAGTTTCTATACAGTACAGAAACATCTTCCTGTGTGTCAGAACTTGCAAAATGCAAAGCTTGGCAGTAACATAGTAGTGAAAAAATCCCGCATTGTAGCTTAAAGTCAGTATAATTCTTTGTAACACCCCTTACAAGCAAAGGGGAATACAAAGAGGTACCTCAGCACAAGAAATAGCAAGCCATTGTTCTGTTCTATTGTAAGCTGCTTTTAGAGAGTCAGAACTGTTTCCAAACACACACGCCATTGCAAAATTCCACCTACCTCTTTGTGGACATGTGATATAGCAGTAGCAAGCTCTAACCCATCTAACAAATTATTGCCATCATAATCATGCATTTTGAAGTAATGAAGCTGCAACTCTTGTGGAGACATCTCAGATTCTGGTTTCTCAATAACACCTTCCAAATGTTCCATGATGTGGCTAAAAAAAGAAATAAACAAACAAAACCCAGAACATATCCGTCAGTTAATATTTAATGCTCTGTTTACATCAAATGTAGTCTTTGGTCAGACAGTCAAGCACACAGGGAATACTGTATCTCTAAAAGCACCCTGGATAACCAAAAGCTACAGTTTTATACTAAGGTGAAGTGGGTACAAAGGTTGTTTGTTACAGGTGCTGTAGTGGCCTCTAACACCTGAGGTAGCTATTTTTATTTCTTCTGGCCTACTTAGCAGGTTATCAAAACAACAGAAGCAGTGCCCCAAATCTCCTTTTGGCTGTCTTCCAAAGCACAGGAACTGGAGGAAGATCTTTCCCAGTCAAACATGAAGTATTCTAGGGAGTTTTATTTCCTGCTACCACTGTTTTGTCTGTATGAAGACGCAAATGAGAAAAAAACCTCTCACTCTACCTGTTCAGAATATGATTTTGTGTAAAGTATGTTGATCTAGGTAAGGAGGATTCCTCTAAGGAATTCTTTATAGTATGCATAGGGCTAAAGGCCCCAGAGAGACCTTTGTAGGTCTCGTATCTCTACAAACGCATTGAGCAAGCATGTTTCATATCTGACTCTAGCTAGTCATACAACATCCTGAGAAAAGAGTGTGCCCTAGGCTTAAGTCCAACTCACATAACAAGAATTAAGAGATAAGCAAGTCATTAAGAAGTAAAGTTTACATTTTTAGAAAATTAAACACATACTCTTTATCTTGTACCATGTTCTTATCAAGGCGAATATTTGCATGTTGACTCTCTCCTGCGTGTTCCTCAGCTAGGGCAGAGATGAAAAATGCAGCCAGAAAGCAGAACAGCAAACGTATTCTAAAAATCCTTTGGGCCATCATGATCTCCTACAAAAAGGAAAACATTCCCCCCCCCAAAAAAAACCAGCTGAAAAATGCAATCTACTTTCAGTAGATTTACAGAGTGCTTAGAAATAACCCTGCTAAGTTCTAGAATAGAAGAACTTGCTTCATTTCAAGCACTTAGCAAGCAGAAAACCAGAGAGTGCCAATTACAGATTTCTATGAGGGTCCCTATTTTAAGAAAGCATACAATAATTTTCAGAAAATGACTTTTTTTTTTTTTTCCATGCAGCAAATGCGCACTCTTAACCCATCCTCGGGTCTTCGCATGCGCTTCTAGACAACCAGCCAGGCCAGCTTCACGCAGACCTGCCCCACGGCTACGGGAGCAAAGGCCGCTCAGGGTGTCACAGGGGCTGCCCCTCATTAGCACGCACGCTAATGAGCCTTGCGCGCCCTAAATGACACACAACTTTAAAGACGCGGCGGCGGTCACTGCGGCGCTCGCGTCACAGGCAAGCGAAACGCCGAAGCACTTGAGCGGGGTGGTTCCCCTCCCACCTCCGCCCGAGCAACCCCCGGCGTGCGGCCGGTTCGGCGGCGAGCGGTGCCGCAGGCCCTGACAGCTGGGACCGCGCTCTCCCCCGACCCGCCCGCCCCGGGGAGCCCCCACCCCCCGCCGCAGCTGCCGGGTGGGGCAAAGAGCCCCCTCCGCCGCCATAGCTACGCACCCTCCGGCGGACGGCTGCTACCGCCGCCGTCCCTCCCGCGGGCTCCGGGACAGGGGCAGGTGTAGCCGAGCGCGGGGCAGGCCGGCCACCATCCCCGGCCTCACCTCTGACCCCACGCACCCGCCGCGCGCGCGCTCGCCCCGCCCCCTCTTCCCGCTCATTGGCTGCACCTTTCCGCCTACCGGGGGAGGGGAGGGGGGAGCTACGTCACCGCTGCTGGAATTCCACGTGGAGCCCTCGCGGACGGACAGGTACAGCGCCCCGCCCACCGCGGGGCGGGGCGGGGCCGCTGAGGTGGGGCCGCCCGTCACCTCCCCCGCCCCGGTCCGGGCATCCTCCCGCCGCCCGCCAACCCCTCCTCGGCCTCCGGGGGGGGAGACAGCCCCCCACCCCCTTCCGAAGGGCTCACCGAGATGATCCAACCAGCGATGCCCCCGGCGGAGCCGAGGGGAGGGGCGGCGTGGCGTGGCGTGTCCGCGCCGACGGGGGCTGTGCCCCGGCCGGCCCTCGCCGCCTCTCCACCGGCCCCTTCCACCGGCAGCCGCCGGTTGCGCTTTCCCCGCCCCGCTGCTCCTTCGGG